>CM060322.1:59258129-59270629 GCA_030674155.1 Stramonita haemastoma
TATGAGCTGGGGGAGGGTTGAGAGGTCACTGAATGTATCTCATTATCAACTAAGAAGATGAATACTGAATCACACTACTGTTGAAATAGCGACTTCTAGTCATTGCTGCTGTGTCAATGTGTTCTGGTTTAGAATGATTCAATTTCTTTTCTGCTTTTGACAGTGTTAATTACAAAATTTTTGATAATGGGGCACACTCTTGATTTGATTAAGCGGAACACGTGTGGTGAATGTGGTTAGACCTGTCACAGTTCATTTCAAGACATTTCAACCATACCCAGACTTCTTTTGTGTTGTAGACTTTCTGCCTCAGAATTTGCTGTTCCCCAAGGATCTGTCCCAGACCACTATTTTCTACTCATTCTCCATCACAAACCCCCTCAGATGGTACGTCTCACCATTCTATCTTACATCCTACCTTTCTTTTGTGATGGCAGTCACATTGCAGGTCTTGATTCTGCTCTCCAGACACGACAATTTCTATTTTACAGTTTTGTATTGACATAAAGTCATGCATAACACGGGGGGGGGGGGGGGGGGGGGGGGGGGCACCAGGCAATATTTACTTGACATGCAGGCCGCGAATGACGAGAGCGCAGAGAAATGTGATCAGCCTTATGTTTTTGTTGGAACTGTATACATTCATTAGGTCTATTATATGAATGTATCCAATGTTCTTGTGTCAAAAAGTGTTCATGATCTCAGCGGCATAGAATTATTAATATTTTGAAGGAAGATATATTTTGTACTGGTGTGTTAAACATTTCACTTTTAACTGTGCAGAACAGCCTGTATTCTATATTGCTGTCATAGGGTTGGGAGCCTTCACAGACATTTATTGGTGACATGGAGTTGCGTATATGGAATATTACGTTAGAATGAAGACCACAACAAACCCATGAACAAATCCTGTTCCGTTGCAAATACATTTTATAGTTATGTCAGTCGTAGACAATAAAAGTTAAAAAATGGTATTGATTAACAATTTTGGTAAAGACTTTACGGTAGTTTACGTACTTAGTCGCCAAAATTTGTTTTTAGAAAATGTGTGTGTGTGTGTGGGGGGGGGGGTGTATTATTTCTTTTTTAAGAGAAGAAAGTTTTATTTGTAAATTCTCTGGCTTCTAGCGACAAAAAACGGCAACCTCTTTGGCATCAGTTGTTCTGAGATATCAACATTAGTTATGTGCATTGGACAGAACGCACAGTGACATTTTTGGGGGGAAAGACGAAGTACACATCATGTTTTTTGTTCTATTTTACATGCTGTCCTTAGGCTAGGAAACTGAAAAAGACAAATATCAAAGAGAGAGAGGAGAGAGAGAGAGAGAGAGAGGGGGGGGGGGGGGGGGTTGGCAGGAAGCAGAAAGTGGACAACTATAAAACAGCTTCAGAGTCTGCTGTTGCTGCCTGTGTGTGGCTGGAGGGAGGGAGGAGGGAGGGGGGAGGCACAGCAAAACACAGGCTGGCGGAGCGTGAAACGTGTTGACGCTTGTCGCCTGATTTGCACCTCGCTCTCCTGGGCGGTTTTTTGGGCCTCTGTATTTTTTCAGTGCCCACCTCTGTTCCCTGCCCACCTACCTCTCCTCCCTCTTCTTTTACGTACAAAACAAATAAAAAGCGAGGGATTCTGGCTTAAAGCTGTAACTTCCCATTTCATGGATCGGGTCCCCGCGTCAAGTGTAGGAGTGACTTATCTAAGCAAGGCAGGCACCAACAGAGCTCTTGGGTTGTCAGTTGTCTGATGTCTGCTGTTTTCAAAGGGACCGCAGGGCTATATAAAGGCCAAATAGCGCTACCAAAATCGAAAATCTCCGCTGGGACATGAATGTAGTCGCAACAGGAACAAGAAAGTGAATAACATAAATTCATCAGTTTGTGAGATAATAAAAGTGTTTGAAAAAATAAACTCTGCCACGTACGCGAATGTCTAGATCTACTGCTATTTGAATTGAAACCGTGGAAGAAGTAATGCTGTGAAATAATGACAGATTTCTGGCACTGACAGATAAGTGCAAGGCTCATTATCATTTTTCACAGGGTAAAATCACAAACATTGCGTTCACACTATGATAATATATTTTTTTGCACAGAAAATCTAGCTGTCGGCTGTGGCTGTAATTATGGCTGTTTCATCTTCTGTAGTTAACGATAACAGTATCTCGCTTTTGATTGAAGATGTTGCTTTGAGACAATGCATGCCTTTTGAAAGTTCCTATATTCATGACATTACTGTACAGCAAAATTACATCACAAACAGAGGGATCAAAACACATCATTGTTTCGAGTTCAGGAGGACAGGGGAATCAGAAACAGCAAGGACAATAATTGAAAGGATGGCTCAACCTTGACCGTAGTTTACACCAACAACCTACTAGCAACCAGAAAATGTCATTTCGCTAACAGAAGGGTTATGAAATTTTCAGTTGTTGAAATTATTGTTGTTGATATAAATCTAAACATTCTCGTTTACACATGTAGGCTGGTAACTCAAACCTCTCATGCCCACCCCATGCCACCCCCACCCCCATCCCCCTCCATCCTGCTTCTCACTGTCCCCTTCCTCTCCCCTCACCCTTTCCCCATCCATCTTGATAGAGACAAACATAAAAAGGCTCTGGGGAATAACAAAGGATTTCAGGAAATTCGCTGCCAGCAGAAATGGAGAAAACTTTTTTATGTCAAAAAATCGATTTTAGGAACGTGTGGTATGGGAGAACTCCTATTTTGATGTGTAGAGTTCATTGCTTTCTACCTCCCCTCCCTTCCTGCCTTCCTGCTTTCTTGTTCCTGCCCCTCCCTGTTAGAGAGATCTACATGGAACTGTAGACCTTTCTGTGGAGGTGTGGGCAGAGGTCTATGTACATGGAACTGTAGACCTTTCTGTGGAGGTGTGGGCAGAGGTCTATGTACATGGAACTGTAGACCTTTCTGTGGAGGTGTGGGCAGAGGTCTATGTACATGGAACTGTAGACCTTTCTGTGGAGGTGTGGGCAGAGGTCTATGTACATGGAACTGTAGACCTTTCTGTGGAGGTGTGGGCAGAGGTCTATGTACATGGAACTGTAGACCTTTCTGTGGAGGTGTGGGCAGAGGTCTATGTACATGGAACTGTAGACCTTTCTGTGGAGGTGTGGGCAGAGTCTATGTACATGGAACGTTAGACCTTTCTGTGGAGGTGTCGGCAGAGGTCTTGTACAGGACCTGTAGACCTTTTGTGGAGTTTGTCAGAGTCTATATACATGGAAACTGTCGACTTTTGTGAAGAGTGTCAGCAGACATCTATGTAAATGGCAACTGTTACGACTTTCTGTGGCTTTGTGCGGGCTGTTTCAAGTACATGGACTGTGACCTTTCTGTGGAGTGTGAGTGCGGAGGTCTGTGCATGGAACTGTAGACCTTCATTGGAGGTGGTAGGCAGGTCTATGTACATGGAACTGAGGACTTTCTGTGAAAGCGGTTGGCAAGGTCTATGTTCACATAGAATGTGACTTTCGGTGGTAGGTGTGGGCAGGGTTCATGTACATGGAACTGTTGACCTTTCTGTGAAGGTGTGGGCAGAGGTCTTATGTACATGAACTGTAGACCTTTCTTGGAGTTGGCAGAGGTCTATGTACTGGAACGTGACCTTTCTGTGGATGAGTGGGCAGGGTCTATGTACATGGATACTGTGACTTTCTGTGAAGAGTTGCAGCAGGTTATGTACATGGAACTGTAGACCTTTCTGTGGAGGTGTGGGCAGAGGTCTATGTACATGGAACTGTAGACCTTTCTGTGGAGGTGTCAGCAGAGGTCTATGTACATGGAACTGTAGACCTTTCTGTGGAGGTGTCAGCAGAGGTCTATGTACATGGAACTGTAGACCTTTCTGTGGAGGTGTGGGCAGAGGTCTATGTACATGGAACTGTAGACCTTTCTGTGGAGGTGTCGGCAGAGGTCTATGTACATGGAACTGTAGACCTTTCTGTGGAGGTGTGGGCAGAGGTCTATGTACATGGAACTGTAGACCTTTCTGTGGAGGTGTCAGCAGAGGTCTATGTACATGGAACTGTAGACCTTTCTGTGGAGGTGTGGGCAGAGGTCTATGTACATGGAACTGTAGACCTTTCTGTGGAGGTGTCAGCAGAGGTCTATGTACATGGAACTGTAGACCTTTCTGTGGAGGTGTGGCAGAGGTCTATGTACATGGAACTGTAGACCTTTCTGTGGAGGTGTCGGCAGCCTCCTCCAGAAGAAGAGAGCCGTGGTGTCAGACCGACATCAGAGGAGACAGTTAGTTCCCTCGCTGTCTGTTCCGGCAACAACTCCTACAGCCACTCTCCTCCTTTCTCCTTATTTTGCACTACCCCCCTCCCCCTAGTCATGTACTACTGAATAAAAGAATGGCAATAAAACTGTCGATGATCAACAGAAAAAGAAAAAACTTCGTTTTTCAGCGACCACTATGAAAAGGGCCGAAGCAGCACCACGTACTGAGGCTTCTGTGCAGGGCTGTTTACAGCACAGAGCATGCAGTCTTCACTGGTGGTGTTTTATAGTGCTGGGAAACAGCGGTGATAAAACCGTGCAGAAAATACAGTCATAATGATGGCATAAAGGCAGTGCTAAACAACACTGCACTGTGATTTCTGCCTGCTAAAGCCCAGGTCTTCTGGCACAGGTGTGGATAGGTGTCACACCCAGGTGTTGATTGCGGTTCCTGTGGTTTACGACATGGCGGCTTTTCCAGCCAGGTGTCAGGTTGACATTCAGTGAACAGTAATGGCTGACAGGGATCGTCATTGGTACATCATAGAGATATCATATTATATCATAGAGATGGGCGGTGAACGTACTGCTGTGGTTAGCAGTGAGAAAAGCGGCATCTATGTACTATGAGTTCAATCACCTCGGGGATGTTAGTCCTAGAAGCACACAGAAGTTCGCCACAGTTTTATGCAGTGTATAACAGTGCAGGGTGTGACTGGAGATGAACCAAACATAGATAAACCAACAAGCAAGCAAACAAACAAACAAACAAACAAACAACAGAGACAGCAACATTAACAACCCCCAACGCACTAAAAAATATTAGCCTAGGTATTAATTAAGAGCTAACAGAAAAGGGTGAACTGTTCAAATGCCGATGCTGTGAGCACACAGACTTTTTTCATTTGTTTGAAGGAAGTTTTGTGTGTTTGTGTGATGGCGTGTATATAGACATGGTGTGAATGGAGGAAGGAGAGGGGGGGGGGGGGGGGGTAGGGCAGAGTCAGAAAAAAGTCGTGTGGGTGGAATATAAAGAAAACAATCAACAAACAAAAAAAAGCTATAGAGCCGTGCAGACTACTCTACCTAATGAAATGAATAGACTACAAATGCCAAATCACTCAGAAAACAAAAGAAGCTGATACTCCCAGAGGTCAAAATGTGACCCCTCAATGGTGGGGAAAAAAGGTTGTGTACGCCCAAACTTCACCATTCATGAACTACAGAGATTTAGCCCAGGGACGGAAAGAGACAAAACAGCTGACAGGCCTTTCTCTGAAATGGGGACTCAAAAACCGTTGTTCTGTCTTTAATTAAAACTGTTAAAGAGATAGAGTTTTGCTAGTTCCTCTAGTTTTGCACTGTCGCTGATGATTTCCGTCTGGTTTTGCAACGTGTTCTGAAATAGCACGAACACTTTTTTTTTTTTTATAGGAGAGTTTCAATGCAACCCTCGCTCCTTTCTTCTGTGTTCTTATTCTGATTCTGCGTTTTCTTTGTTGTTTACTTTTGTTTTTTCTGTTTCAGCTTTTGTAAAATCAACGTCTTTATTTTATTTTTATTTTATTTTTTTTTTTCACCTCCCCCCTGACTTGTTCCAATTCCAATCTTTTCTGTCAGCACACTCCCACTTTGCCCTCTTATCTCCCTTTCTTTTTCCAAGATTTGCTCTTATCATCGCTGTGCAACGTTTTTTCTAATTCCTCTCTCTTTCTTCTCTTCTTGCTTTTACCCCCCCCCCCTCTCTCTCTCTCTTTGTATCTGTCTCTGTCTCTGTCTCTCTCACTGTCTTTGTATCTGTCTCTGTCTATCTGTCAGTCTGTCTGTCTGTTTCTCTCTCTCTCTCTCACTCACTTTCTCTCTCTCTCTCTCCTCATCTTCTCTCTCTCTCTCTTCTCTCTCTCTCTCTCTCTCTCTCTCTCTCTCTCTCTCTCTCTCTCTCTCTCTCTCTCTCTCTTCTCTCTCTCTCTCCTCCCCCTCCTCCTCTTACTTTGTATCACCATCACGTTTGCTTCTCTTTCTTCTTTCTTCTTCCTTCCTCTCTGTTTCTCCCAGATGATGTGTTTGTTTTCCGTTTTGAGGTTTTTGTATTGAGCAGTTGGGGCTTCAGTGTACATGGCAAAGTCATCTAAACGTAAATCATATATCATTGTAGTTTTGATTACATATTTATGTGTGTTGCGGTATGTCTTACAGGACGTCTATTATGTAAGGACTGAGTATAACCAGCCCGTGAAATATGTTCTGTTTTTTTCCTTGTGTAAAAAAAAGAATGTTTGTTTTGTTTCCCTCTTCCTTATTGATATCTCTTGTTCTCTATTCATACTTTTCCCTTATTTTCTTTATTTTCCCTATTTCCTTTGTTGTGTGTGTCTTTCCTGTCTTTTAAAACTTCCTTTGTTGTTTTCTTTTCTGGTTTGCTTCTTTCTTTCTTTCTTTTTCACGCTGTATTTCCGTGTTTCTTTCTTTGCCGGGCAGAATGAAAGGCATGTATGAATAGCGCAGGGGCAGAATACCTCCTAACGTAATCTTTGAGCTAAAGAGGCAGAAACATATGGCGATGCATACTTCCGCAAAGTGGGTTATTTCCCCTACTGCAATACAGCCCTTCCCTGTAAAGACAGCAATCTGTGTGGCACCCGGGGTGGCATTCTTCCCCTGATTGGCCGACAGTGTCTCATTTTCTGCAGGCCTTGTTATCAGGGCATCTCGCTGCTCCAGTTTTTATTGCCTTTCTTTTATGGTACGGGGGGATCTTTGTCAGAGATTCATGGGGAGATGTGTGCTGGGAGGGAGGGAGTACCATTATTTCTCCTTCTCCTCCTTCTCCTCTTCATTATCATTAGTAGCGGGAAGAGGTGGTGGAGGTGGGGAGAACAGGAACATTGCTAGTAAGCGTGGGAGATGGACAGAGAGATGTGAATAGGGGCCGAGGGGGGAGGCTGGCAGAGTAAAAAAACAAAACGAAAACGAAGCGGAAATTATTTTCTGAGGGTAATAGATTATGTACAAAGACTTTTCCCATCCAGCCTTCAAAAGGAAAGAGGGTCAACACTTTAAAGCATTCAGCATGTTTGAAAAAAAAATCAATAAAAGAAAAAAAAACCCAAAGTTGGAAAGGAAGGAAGTAGAGAAGCAAGAGCCAGAAGAAGTAATCAAACAAAAATAATTAAATGCAGGAAATAAAAAAATAGGTATAAAAGTAATCAACAAATACAATTCGCAAACACAAAGACATAAACGGCACAGAAAGAGAAAGCCAAGTTAGAGAAACAGTCTGCAATGAAGAAACATAACTGCTAAAGCAAATGGTGAATCACTCGGAGAAGAGATAACTAGCATTTCTACACTTTGGTATTTAACTGTATTGTTTTGCCTTTCATTGCATTGCATTGTATTGTATGGTATTATATTGTATTGTATTGTTTTGTATTGTACACTACTCTAAACCATGGCAGAGTTCTCTGCGTGAAATTGGGGGAGAGAACTTTGTCACGAGAGCACCGCTTTTCATTTTTTCTTTTCCTGCCTTCAGTGGTATTACTTTCCGTATATATCATCACTAATACTTTAATACACAGTTAAATACACACACACGCCACGCACGCACGCCGCACGCCGCACGCACGCACGCACGCACGCACCACCACACACCACACACACGCACGCACGCACGCACGCACACACACACACACACACACACACACACACACACACACACACCGTGGTGCCAGTTTCTGCACCAAGGGCACACGTGTCCAGGTTTCAGGGACCAGTGGACTTGTGTTGGAGTGTGATGTGTAGAAATTTGTGGACACACAGACAGTGACACAGTCAGTGTACGTTAGACACAGGTTGTGTATGATTTACAGACACAGTCAGTGTAAGACACATGCTGTGTGTTTAATGTACAGACACAGACAGTGCTAGTTATACACAGGTTATGTGTGATGTACAGACACAGACAGTGGTTCAGTGTAAGACACATGCTCTGTGTTTAATGTACAGACACAGACAGTGTTACTAGACACATGCTCTGTGTTTAATGTACAGACACAGACAGCCCCTCAGTACAGGAGTCCCTGTGCCTTAGTTTTGCTGCTGACACCACAGCCATGGTCGCTAATCTAATTTGCCACACTGTCTTCTCTCCCCTGACCTTCTCTGCACAGATGGAATTTGGGGATGGAGAGGCTGTTTTTCTTCCCTGCCTTTGTGTCTGGTCTGTTTGTCTGTTTTTGTCTTAGTGTCTGTTTCTGTTTTTCTGTTTCTGTCTTACTGTCTGTTTCTGCCTGTCTGTTTTTGTCTTACTGTCTGTGTCTGTTTGTTTGTTTCTGTCTTAGTGTCTGTTTCTGCCGGTCTATCCACTACCTCCTCCCTCTGTTTTTTTAGTCTTTGACATTAAAATGGAGCCAGTATGTCAGTAGTGGCAAGAGTATAATTTATTATGTCTGTCTGTTTTGAGCTATTTCCATGAAACATGTTGGAAACTCAGAGCCCAGCAGTGGTCGTGAAAAAATTACAAATATTTTTTTCCTTTTGATTTCCAAACCTGAAGGAAAATGTTTGCCATATCTGAAACAAAGAACCTTTCCTCACTCATCCATACCCCCTCTCGTTAGTTCTAAAACTGATTTCACCATTCTTGCTGGTTTATCTGTCTGTGAGCGTATTTCCGGTGACTAAGAATTTGTCTTTAGAAGTGATGATTGAGAGGAATGGGATTCTAAAAAAGGCAGAAGTTGAAAGGGTAAAGCATAGTGTTTATGCTTGATTTTGAAAGTATACCAGATGTATGTAATGACAATGACAGTGTTAAATAAATTCAGGCCTCTGCCCATTTTCACGGGGTACATCAATGTCTACAAACACACGAGTGAATATAATTATTATCAAGAAAGGCTGAAAATATGTAAAAAAGGTATAAAAAAAAAAGCAAGATAAACATGTTTTCAAAAATGTAAGCTTCTGTTCTGTATGTTTTATTCTGAAATGAACAGTGTAGTTAGGCAGAAGCCAGACGGCAGCGTTCTGGCACCGTGGTGTGGATGTTTTCCTGTCAGCCCTCACTTCTTGCTGTGGTCAAGGCCATGTCAGTGTCCAGTGCACTGTGATCATCAATCCACTGACCAGTAGAGTGCAGAGAGAGAGAGAGAGAGAGAGAGAGAGAGAGAGAGAGAGAGAGAGAGAGAGAGAGAGAGAGAAGAGAGAGAGAGAGAGAGAGAGAGAAATGAAATGAAATGAAATGTTTATTCATAAAGGCCATGGCCTCTTAGAAGGGGGAATACAAATAAAGCAGACAACAACAAAAACAGCAAAACTATGATGGACATGTGATGGCATTATGTTACATATATACTTCTCCTTTTAAATGCTTTATACATATATATTGCCAGTTGTTTTACAATACACTCATTCGTCGAAGCTAATAACAAAACCATCCTGAATAAACATGGATCTATAGTACTTCTGTGGTATGAACTGCTCTCGTATATCTCTTAACCTTGGGCAGGAAAGCACAAAATGGATTTCATCTTCTACCGAACATTTACAAATTGGGCATTGAAGATTTATGGCAAGTGCCTTTCTATAGCGATAGTAATGTGCATTGATATCCGAAATACCAAATCTAAATCGCGTCATTATACGCTTCAAATAACTATCAATATTCATGGACATATACGTCGGTACACCATGTACTTGGCTGAGTGAGTGAGTGAGTGAGGAGTGAGAGAGAGAGAGAGAGAGAGAGAGAGAGGAGAGAGAGAGAGAGAGAGAGAGAGAGAGAGAGAGAGAGAGGAGAGAGAGAGAGAGAGAGAGGTGTTTAGGCAACCCCTGCCCATCAATACCTGTTCATTGGACAAGTCTTTTCCCTGTGTCTGGTGACAAGCAACTTTTCTTTTTGTTCTCGAGAGAGAGAGGGAGTGGGACTGGAGAGGGAGGATAGGGGAGGGACAAGTTTGGGGCACATCGTTGATTCAAAACTGTTTGATGGAAAACGGCCAAAAATATAGTACGTGACCACTGATTTTGTTTTCATCTTCTGGGACTTTCTTCTTGGCTTGACCAGACATCTCCTGTAACTCCTGAAGGAGTCATGAGGGCACTGCCCTCCATTTCCCGGCGGCGTGCCTTGGGCAAGTTGAACCTGGTTTTATCCCGTCCTTCCCCAGACAGCAGCGTGCCTGCAGAGTCTTTGTGTCGTCCATGGCACCAGCAACAGCTGGCTAACTCTTCCTCCACAGGTGGAGGAGTGGGGTAGTTAATTTCCTTTCATGTGAAAACACAAGTTGAAAAAAAAGTTAAAGTCAAGCGCCAGGCTGTGATTGTGTCTGTGAAGGAGTTTTCTCATATTTTTTTAAAATCAGCAGTTAATATTGAAAAAAAAACCCAGTCAGATTCAGTTCACAGTTTTTTGTTCCTCGGCTGCAGCTTCTAGATTTTCTAACGGTATTTTGCGTATGCAATAGTTTTTGCCTATCACAAAAGCCTCAATCCAGTTGTCTTTGATTCTGTCCACTTGAATACTGAAATGCCCTACCTTCCCTCTGGTTATGCGTTCATTTTCCTTTCAACCAGCACAAAGTCTTCTAAAGCTCAACGTATCATAATATCATATTATGCTATATAACAACAAGACACTGGCCAATGGAAGGAAAGGTCCAGCAGCAGTGTCAGCTGACCAGGCCTGACACCACCATCTGTGGCTGGTCACGGCATGGGGGGGGGGGGGGGGGGGAGAGGGGGGGGGGGAGAGAGGAGCCAGGCCTGCAGGAGAAAACCTGTCACTGCAGCACTTCCACTGAAGGAAATCAGCTTTTTAGGCCCGCCACACATGCACTCACGGACATCTGAGGTGTCCGTTATCGTGGTGAAGGTTTTCCTGTGTTCCTTATCATGGTCAGTGTGGAAGATTGGGTAGATATTGTAGTTTGTTATATTTCTATATAACATGGATTTCTGCTTCAAGAATTTTGTTGTTATCACTTTTTCTTGAAATAAACAATTTCCCTATAACCTTGTCGCTAGAAGTGGGTTTCTTTTATTCACATTCTTCTTACACAAACAGTCAACAAAAATAGACGAAATGGTATACTCTATTTCTTTATACAGTGAGCTATAGAGACTTCGTGTGTGGAGGGTGTGGACACATAAAAATGGCATCAGTCTAGATTAAAAAGAAATCTCCTGTAAATTGGTAGATAAGTGTTTTGGTTTACTGTTGGGAGTGCAGTCAGCAACACTGTTTCCTGTGTCCTTTCCCTTCATCCATATGTGTATGTCTCTTTTTCTGGCATTGTGTGTGCATCCTCTCCTGTCTAAAGATGAGAGGCGTCACTATTTTCAATTTCTGGTTTATCAACAGTGCACAAATAGACGAAATGTTTCTGTCTTTTCCTTATACATAGTGTGTATGGCTCTTTGTCTGGATTGTGTGTGGACCATAAAACCTCATCTGATTAAAATGAGACTCTCTTATTTTAGATGTGTTTTGGTTTACTGTGGGAGTGCAGTCAGCAACACTGTTTCCTGTGTCCTTTCCCTTCATCCATATGTGTATGTCTCTTTTTCCTGGCATTGTGTGTGCATCCTCTCCTGTCTAAAGATGAGAGGCGTCACTATTTTCAGATGTGTTTTGGTTTACTGTCGGGAGTGCAGTCAGCAACACTGTTTCCTGTGTCCTTTCCCTTCAGCTAGGTGTGCCTGTCTCTTTCTCCCGCCATTGTGGTGCATCCTTGCCTGTCTAAAGATGAGAGGCGACATTATCTTCAGATGTGTTTTTGGAGAAGGGAGACATGAATAATGCTTTGTTTTCAATGATCAAAGTCCCTGTCCCTAGCAACATCACGCAACAGTAAGAACAGAACTGCTGCACTACAGCCATCTCAGCCATGGCTTCAGTCTGCCCTCCACAGGGGTGTGGCCATGATGAACTGGTGACGTCAGCACCCACACAAGAGGGACGCCCACAGACGTCACGTGACATACCAAATGAGCAGAGAGAGAGAGAGACAGAGAGAGAGACAGAGAGACAGAGACAGAGAGACTCATCCCCAGACTCCAACAATCCTTCTGTCTTTACTTCATCATTCATTCTCTCTCTTCCCCCCTCCCATCGAGCCCTGCCCCTTCTTCTCCCATCTTCCGGCAGTGTATTTGGTGCTTCATCTTCCCCCCTCCCCCCTCCTCCCTCTCTGCCCCCAGGATGGCTTCTTTCCCCTCCTGTGTCGTCATTAGCTGGGTCATGCCAA
>CM060322.1:59275629-59313129 GCA_030674155.1 Stramonita haemastoma
TGCTTGACTCAGCCACCAGTGAGGAGAGGGCAGGGGGCTGCATATGTCTACCTACATGTATTAGGAGTATTACTACCTCGTGTACCGTTAAGACTTTACTAAACTTGTCCAGTTGTAAAGTAGGGCAATACTCGTAGCAATATTAGTAGTGAAACAGCTCCTCTGAAAACCGTGAACAACCGAAAAGATATCAGTTTTGGAATAGCACTTCTAAACATTCTGAGCAACGGAAATTATTTTACCACTGGAACAGCAGCATTAAAAAGTTTTAGCAGCCGAAATAATGGTAGCTTTGAAACAGCACAGCTAAAACTTGTGAACAACCTGAACAAAATATCAGCATTGGAACAGCACTGATACAACTTGAGAGTTGTCTAAACAAAATATCACATTTAGAATAGCACGTAAAAAGTTGTGAGCTATCTAAAAAAGATGTATTGAAAAAGCCCCGATTCAAAACGTGAGCAGCCTCGGTCAGTTATTTGCAATAAACTACTTCAGTTACGTTTCTTTTGACACTAAAACTATCACCACTTTGACTAGGTAGCTCGGTGGCATGTTTGTGACTGACTAGTTCCGTATTGGTTCCTTCCAACCACACGCAGACATTCCCTGAAAACGGGGCTGTGTACACCCTCTGCCTCAGTCAGCACTTGGCGTTCCCAAGGGATGTGTCCTGAAACCCATTTCTCTTCTTTTCGTGCTCCCTGTAGGGTCTGTCTGAAAAGTGGTGTCCCATCATTCTCTCTCACATTGCACTTTCCTTTTCTGATGACGGCCATATTTGCAAGTTCAGACCCTTCTTTCCAGACCAGACAGTTTCTACTTTGCAGTGTGCTACCGACATACAGCTGTCTTCTTCTTCTCTCTTTAGTGTTCTCTCTTTATTCTCCTCCGGGAGACCTTGAGGTACAGCACTGAAGAACTGTTCACTAAATTCCTCTATTCAGGCCTTTGACGACTGTGTTCCAAAGTCGGAAATAGTGCATGAAAATAGACAAACCAAAAACAAAAATATCAACTAAACTAATATAACCATAACAAACAATCAATAAACGTCCAAAAAGATAGGTAGCATTCTCATAAATCCCAAATGTCTGCTGCACTTTGCATAACTCCCGAAACAATTACTTTGAATGGATTCATTGTCTGCATCACAACTGTTCTAGTTTCATCACCTATCTCGTTCAAAGTCCAATCTTTTAAACAGTCGACCATTATTTCCTTGGATCTGTTGCCCTTGTTTCTGCAGAATCGCCTGTATTGGACATTCTCCACACAGTTAAATAGGCTTTTCTACAGTACTGTACTATAGCTGGTGAGACTGTAAGCCAGTGGATTTGTTGGCAGATGAAGTGTAGTTTTCAGGCATGCATACATGCATGCATGCAGGCAGGCAGGCAGGTAGGAAGGCAGGTAGGCAGGCAGGCAGGCAGGCAGGCAGGCAGGCAGGCAGGCAGGCAGGCAGACAGGCAGGCAAGGCTGTGGCTGGCATATGAAGCGTGAAACCTGGTGCCGCTTGTCGCCTGATGCCCACCCTGCCCCCTGCCTCTGAGCGTTGTTCATGGCCGCCTCCAGGGCCGGGGGTGTTGGCTCTCCTCCTTCCTCACCCTCCTCCACCTGATTTTAGTGCACGTTGCCGACACTGGTCCCTAAGGGTGATTCTGGCATTAACAGGGTGTTCTGGATTACTTGACTGGGTTGTCCTTTCTCCAGTTCTGGTCCTTGATGTCCTTTTTGGCACTAACGGGTTTTTCTGGCTGACGTTGAGTCGCTGCTTGTTTACCTGACTCATGTCACGAAGTTATTTCTGGCATTAACAGGTTGGTTGGGCTGATTTAAAGCGCTGCCCGTTTGCCGACCCTGTCTCTTATACCTCGTCTGACATTAACAGTTGAGCCTTGGCACAGTCTCTGATGGCGAGAAGGAGGAACAATGTCTGTCAGCAAGGTTGAAGAGATTTCAAGTGGATTGATTTTTGGCAAGTTAAGGGCTCTATGAACGACTGCTTACGGTAACAGTGTGTTTGCTTTGGCAAGCACAGGAAGGGGTCATTGCAAGTTCATTTCCATTTAGTGTACTAGGGTTTTTGTGTTAACGGAAAAGGCATTTATGAAGATAAAAGTAGGCACTGAATCTGGAAAACTTTTCATTTGTAATTGCTTTCTTGAAGGGCGTTCTGTGTAGCATAATGCCATGAAAAGATATGTGGTGCACCTGTGCTTTAGTATTAACTGGGTTTTGTTTGCCTGTAGACACAAGTGTATGTGTGCGTGCGTGCGAGCGTGCGTGTATGCGTGCGCGCGTCCGTCCGTCCGTGCGTGCGTCAGCGCGTGTGTATATGTGTTCATACCACAATTTTCATACCACATTGAATTGATAACACCTGTCTGTCT
The DNA here is from genome assembly GCA_030674155.1 of Stramonita haemastoma. Lineage (NCBI taxonomy): Eukaryota > Metazoa > Mollusca > Gastropoda > Neogastropoda > Muricidae > Stramonita > Stramonita haemastoma. The sequence goes on from CM060322.1 coordinate 59,278,026, forward strand.
CTCTGTTTCTGTCTCTCTGTCTTTGTCTCTTTATCAAGTGATAATATATCAACGGAAGAATGTCAGTAATTGTTTTAGTGAATGACTTACAGGACATTGAAATGGTGTGATTCTAAGAGGTTTTTTATTTATCAAATTAAAGCTGTCCTTATATGTTAACTTTAACATTTCCATTTTTACATCCAAGTCTGTTGCCATGACTTCCCGTCCCCCACTCTCTTCTCTCCCCCTCCCCTATTCGTCTTTCTTGCCTTCCATTTCCCACTCTTTCTCCCCATCAGACTTGATATGTGGGGAGAGAGAGAGAGAGAGAGAGAGAGAGAGAGAGAGAGAACTCGAACTCGAACTCGAACTCGAAAGGTTTATTCATGAAAAAGGCCACTGGCCCATACATGAAGGGGGTTGCTGAATAACCATAACGATAATTGCTTTAAGCTGACACACAACACCATTCCATGCCATGGAAACCACAGCATTGATTTGTAATGTACATCGAGACACGACACTCTTTACAGTCCGGATATGTTACGGCATTCCGAGCCTTTCTTTCGTCCAGTCATTGTCACAGGCCCTCCACCTACACTAGCCAAGACAGCGATGTAATAGTTCTCTAAGTGTCGCCAAGTCCCTTGAAGCACACGAAAGGGTCTCCTCCGTGTGTAGTGTGTTCTGGATTCGCTTCCCATTCCGCAAACTGGCGAGTTTGACACGTTCCTCTTTTAACATGTTTTTCTCTTGCTGTTTGACAAACCAGTACACACATACTGGCTCAGTGTCTGGTTGGCATGCGAGCTGGATCACAATGTCATCTGATTCACACGTCACAATATCTCCACCATCTGAATGATGTAGGACAGATTTTCTAAAGTGTGTATTTCTTTGTCTGTCTCTCAGCCTTTTCTGTACTGATCTATCAGTTAGAGTAGCCACATACTGTTTGACATTTCCTTTGTCGAATGCACCAACAATATTATCATCGTTCACCTCAGGCTGCAAAACACACATATCAGCACAGTCACTACAATCAGACATACACGGAGGTTCTAAATCAACTGATGATGGCAACTTAACTGATGTTTTTGTGTTGATGTCCTGTGTGTGTGCTGTGCTGTTGGTAGGTCTACTCTATGCGTATCTGCGCATGCTGCATTCTGCTGTTCTACACTTTTGTCAGGTGGACTCGAGGCACTGAAGACACAGTCACTTTCACACACAACACTTGCCTGCTTCTCTTTATGCTTTCGAGCGCGTTCCAAATCCCTGCGGGTTTGAGAGTAGGATTTTTTCCTATAGTATTGTACTTGTGTGCTGCGATTCACTGTTGGATCCGCCATGTTGGTTGACACTGCTGTGTCCACTGGTTTAAGTCGCAAGACAAAAACCACGCTGTCCCCTTCTCCTGCCACTTTCCAGCTGGAGACTGCATTGTCAGTCAGCAGGGCGCCTAAGGTCCTCTCCACAGCCGCTGGAAGTCCAGTAACTGGCATTTTTGTATGAATTACGAGTTTTACTGTAGCTCACAGAAAATGTACGCCCTGTCCGCTTCGCGTCTCGTGACCAACTCCAGAGAGAGAGAGAGAGAGAGGAGAGAGAGAGAGAGAGAGAGAGAGAGAGAGAGAGAGAGAGAGAGAGAGAGAGAGAGAGAGAGAGAGAGAGAGAAGGCCCTGAGGAATCATACAGGATTTCAGGACATTTGCTGCCAACAGAAAAGGGAGGAACGTTTCCGTAAACAGCATGGATTTTGTTGTTATTCTGGGTGTGTATGGAAACACCCTCCTTTCTTAGGTTTTTATGCGGAAAGGTCATTGCCCCTTCCCCGTTCTTCCTCTCTCTCTCTTCCCTTCTCCGATATCTGTCTTTCTTCCTGTCTCTCTGTCTGACAATCTTGTCTGTCTGTCTGTCTGTCTCCCCTGTCTGTCTCTCTTTATCTATCTATCTATCTAATCTATCTATCTATCATCTATCTATCTATCTATCTATCTATCTATCTATCTATCTATCTATCTATCTATCTATTTATCTATCTGTCTGTCTGTCTGTCTGTCTGTCTGTCTGTTTTGTCTATCTCTGGTAAAGAGATGCAGGACAAAAGTTGTCCTGCTTTCCCTGTTTGATGTTCAGGTGGGCACAGACAGAGAAAGACAAGCAGAGTGTGATAACTAACCAGGAAAACTCTGCAGCACTGTTCCTGCAACTCTGAAAGCCACTCCCTTCCTTCCTCCCCACCCACACCATCCCTCCTTTCCCCCAGCTCCACACCACACCCACAACAACACTGTTGATAACAAACAAATAGCAACAAAAAAATTCCACAACAATGGTGACAACGAAAACAAGTTTCAGTGACGCTTGTGTGCAGGGTTGTTGACTTCGCTGTTGTCCAATCTGATCTCAGAGAGTTGATCAGTGCTCATAATGGTGGCTGTGATTCCTTCAGCAGGACACAGGTGATGCTCTGCCGGCAGTCAACAGGGATGTCGATGTGTTGGCGCTCAGGGCCTCTGGCTCCCGTGGTGATGCCAGGTAGGGGGGGGGAGGGGGGGGGCTATCGGTACAAATAGCATCCCCACTTTCTAGAAATTATGTGCGAGAAAAGTCTCTCTTTTCTATCCATAACTTTGTTTCTGCCTTGTTCCTTTTCTTCCTGTCACTTCCTTCGTGTCTATTTTTTGCCCTCTCGGTCCATTCTCCTGCCCTTTTTTAACCAGGAAAGATTAAAAAAACAAAACAGTTCTCCTCCGCGCCGAAGTAGGATGCGTTGGGCCTGACTTGTTGGGCAACAAGAGCTGCTGCATAAGGGTTCGACGACGAAGATGAAGACGGTACTTTGGAACAGACATGGACAGTATCAGGCCAGGTGTGTATCGGTGCTTTAACAACAAACACCAAAATGCTGACTCATTAGCGCTGTGCCACAGAGGGCTGCATAACTACCCATAAAACAGTAAAGTCTGGTGTCTGAAGGAACAAAGACTGGGCCACAGCAGACATTTCACTGTAGGAACTTTCTGTGCAGAGGTGAGGGGGACACGCTCCTCGAGGAACTAGCAGTAAGACAGGTGGGCGAAGGGGGAGTCTGGGTGACATCACAGCAGTGAGTCACGATGCTGAGAGCTGCTAGTCACAGAGGCCTAACCAGGCATGGCATCTGCCTTTGGATGGGTGCAGGTATGGATCACCTGTGACTCTACACCTTTACCGTTACTTGTGTATATATGCCAAGAAGACAGGAAAGTCATTATGAAGATAACATATAATAGTAATAATAATACATAGAATTTATATAGCGCTATATCTTGTAAAAACAAATCAAAGCGCTTGCACTCGACCCTCACAACAAACAATCAATGACAATAAATAATTCTAGCAAATTCGAAAGCACACACACGCGCGCGCACGCGCACACACACACAACACACACACACACATACACACACACACACACACACACACACACACACACACACACACACTTATAGAGGTTATACATTTTGACAGGGTGAATGGAATTTCAAATGTTGAAGGCAGGGACAAATAGGAGATGAAAACAGAAGACACAAATCTTAAGTTTGAAACAAGTGTGTCTTGAGGTTGGATTTAAAAGTGTCATATGTAGGCTTTTGCCGATGGGATAGAGGGAGGTCATTCCAGATTGATGGACCAGAAATAGAGAAAGAGCGGCGGCCAACGGTAGATAGGTTGAATCTCGGAATTTTTAAGGATAAGGTATCTGCAGCCGAGCGGAGGGAACGAGAAGGTGTGTACACGTGAAGACATTTACAGAGGTAGGAGGGTGCTGTTTTGTGGAGACATTTATAACAGAGAATACTGATCTTGTAGTTAACTCTCTGTGGCACAGGCAGCCAGTGGAGAGATTGCAAGAGAGGAGTAATGTGTTCAGATTTTTTCTTTCTGAGGACCAGTCGAGCTGCAGAGTTTTGTATGCGTTGGAGAGAGTGGATAGATGATGCTGGCAGACCAGCCAAAAGAGAATTGCAATAGTCCAGACGTGAAAGAATAAGAGAAGTGACTAGTTTGGATGTTGCATCAGTGGACAGGTACTTTCGAATTGCACTAATACGCCGTAGTTGATAGTAGCATGACTGACAGGTCTGGGTGATGAATTTTTGCATGGAGAGTGTGTTGTCAATAACGACTCCTAGATACTTTACGGCACTGGATAGAGGGACTGACGTATTGCCGAATTCTATTGAAGTTGTTGTGATGAAAGACAGTTTGTGTTTGGTCCCTACAAGCATGGATTCGGTTTTATCTGCGTTTAATTGTAATTTGTTCTGTATCATCCAGTTTTGGATATCTTGAAGGCAGTATGACATATTTGTAAAGAGAGAAGGCAGATTTTCAGGTGTATCACTGCTTAGAATCTGAGAGTCGTCTGCATAAAAGTGATGGTTGATCTGGTGACGGTTAATAACATGTGACAGGGGAGCAGTATAGAGAGTAAAGAGAACAGGGCCTAGAACAGATCCTTGAGGGACTCCGCATTCTAGTTTGGTTGGTGTGGAATGAATCTTGTTTACTGCCACAGTTTGGAATCGGTTTGTCAGGTACGAACTAAACCAGGTGAGGGCAGTGCCTTTAATACCGAAAGTGTTTTGGAGACGGGAGAGAAGAATTGAATGGTCTATAGTGTCAAATGCTGCAGATAAGTCGAGAAGAGTGAGGAGGGAGATTTTCCCTGAGTCAGAAGCATGTAGAAGCGAGTTTAAGGTGTGCACTAGGGTGGTTTCGGTGCTGTGGTTGATGCGGTAGGCAGACTGGAACGGGGGGAGGAGACTGTTGAAATGGAGATGGCTGTTGAGTTGTTTCAGAACAACTTTTTCAAGGACTTTAGAGATAAAAGGCAGATTGGAAACAGGTCTATAGTTCTTCAGAATGTTAGGGTCGAGGTCGTGCTTTTTGAGAAGAGTTGTGACTATCGCAGTTTTGAGAGCTGATGGAAATTTTCCTGAATGAAGAGATGAGTTTACTATTTTTGTGATAGTAGGTATAAGCTGTGGAATGCACTGAGAGAAAAGAGAAGCAGGTACAGGATCGAGATCGCATGATTTTATTGTCATTTCTTTCAGAATGTTCTTGATTTCATTCTCGCTTGTTGGGTGAAAGACAAGGAGAGGAGTGCCAGTGAATTGGGGATCAGGAGGTGCAGGTTGGAAAGAAGTCTGATCCAGTTTGGAGCGGATGTTGCGGACTTTGTCAGAAAAGAATGAAGAGAATGAAACGAAAGAAGATACTTTCAGTTGTTTGCAGTGGACCTGCTAGCTCACTTACTGGCTTGCTTGTTTATAAATTTCATCTTTTCTATCTCGCCCTTCTCTTTTCCCCTATATTATCATTACAGCGCCTGTACATTCACCTCTACCGTTATTGTTTTTCAAGCTTCTTCTCCCCCGTCCCCGTCCTGTACTTTGGTGGCGGAGTGATCGTGTGGGAGGCAGAAGGATGTGTGTTTTTGGAGGGGAAGGGGGAGGGGAAGGGGGAGGGAGTGGGAAGGGTGTATGTGTGTGTGTGGGGGGAGTCAGTTCAGACGAAGAGATGGAAAAGTAAGCCATCGATTTGATCTTCGTCACTGTGGCTGTCTGGGCTGCTTTTTCTTTCTCGAAAACATTTCAGCTGTCTTTGGGTGTGTGTGTGTGTGTGTGGTGTGTGTGTGTGTGTGTGTGTGTGTGTGTGTGTGTGTGTGTGTGTGTGTGTGTGTGTGTGGTGTGTGTGTGTGTGTGCATGTGTGTGTTTGTGTGTGTATGTGTGCGCGCGGAGGGCGTTTGTGTGTGTGTGTATGTTGTGTGTTGTGTGTGTGTGTGTGTGTGTGTGTGTGTGTGTGTGTGTGTGTGTGTGTGTGTGTGTGTGTTTGAAGTGTGCCTAGCCTGTTTGTGTGTCTGTGTGTTCGCATGTATGCACCAGTGAATACCAGAAGATCACACTCACACACACACACACACACACACACACACGCACGCACGCACGCACGCACGCACGCACGCACGCACGCACGCACACCACTTTTATACCTCCACCACCATTCCAGAAAAAATGCAGGGAAATCTAAGCAGAATCTCTCTCTCTCTCTCTCTCTCTCTCTCTCTCTCTCTCTCTCTCTCTCTCTTCTCTCTCTCTCTCTCTCTCTCTCTCTGTCTGTGTGTCTGTCTGTCTGTCTGTGTGTCTGTCTGTCTGTCTGTGTCTGTCTGTCTGTCTGTCTGTCTATCTGTCTGTCTGTGTCTGTCTGTCTGTCTGTCTGTCTGTCTGTCTGTCTGTCTTCTGTCTGTTCTCTCTCTCTCTCTCTCTCTCTCTCTCTCTGATTAGTATCTACTGATTTGTTTCAACATTCCTCAATCTTCAATTTCCTCATTAAATCCCGTGTTGTTGTCGTTGTCGTTGTTATCTTTTAAAGGAGGAGGGGGGGGGGGGGGGGAGTGAGGGTCGGTTTTTGTGTTTCATTTTCTCAGCTCGGTTTTCCCACCCTGTTGATTCATTTTCCCTATTTGTTTATTGTTACAAGCCGCTTAGATTGCAGCGATCTTGCCGGTGCTGTGATGTTCTTTCTTCAGTAATTAACCCACCCAATGTGTGTGTGTGTTTGTGTGTTTGCGCAGGCGTGACATGCGCATGTGCGCACGTATGTGTGTGAGTGCACGTGTATGTGTGCACCCACATGTGTGAGTATGTGTATATACGCACATGCGCATGCGTTTGTGTGTGTTTGTTCTGTCCACATTCACAACAGAACCTTAGGGCATCTTAGCTGGGTTCTGAGTGTTGGTGTGTGTGTTTATTGTGATGTTATGCGTGTGGGGCTGCACAGACCTGCTGTACATGGTGACAAACACACACAACATGCATCACCCTGCTTGTCGTGCTCTGTGTGTGTGTGTGTGTGTGTGTGTGTGTGTGTGTGTGTGTGTGTGTGTGTGTGTGTGTGTGTAAGTGCGTGCGTGCGTGCGTGCGTGCGTGCGTAGGTGTGTGTGTGTGTTTTGTGTGTGTGTGCGTGCGTGCGAGCGCGTGTGTGGTAATGTTGTCTACAATGGTAGTCACCTCAATCACATTCTGTTTTGGCATTGTCTTGGATGAATGTGTGTTTATATTGTCTGCGCTGTAACAAACGAAACAATCCTCCTCCAGTTTGGTTTTCTGAAAGTTCAGATATGTGTTTAGATGTTTGCCGGAGCTGAGGCACACTCTTCCATCTTGGCTGTCAGGCTGTCTGTGTGTGTGTTTGGGTTTGCCTTTCAGCTGTCTCCAGTTGCACAGCTGTTTTTTCCTTCCCGCTCTGTCTTCCTGCCTGTCTGCTGGCTGTATACCTGTGTCAGGGCGCTGTCCGCGCTGTGTCATTACCTCATTGATGCATCGGTGTTTGGCCTGACTCCACACAGCGTTACTTTTATGTCTGTAGATAATAGATGAGTAAAAGACCGCGCGTGTGTATGTGTGTGTGTGTGTGTGGGGGGGGGGGGGATGATGAGAATCTGAAGACAAAACAAGATAATCACACTCCATTTCACCTGTCAAGCTGTCAGGCCTCATTGCAGACACTGTCCAAACTCTGCTGGTTCTCATATTTCAGATATTGAAGGAGACGGTTTTTTTGTTAAAAAGTTGAGCCATGATAATGTTTTCGAGGTTTTGAAGGAGTGATTTATTTCACGAAGATAACGCAGCTGGCGAAACATCTGCTAAGAAACCGAGTGTTAGCTATGATGGAGCACCTGTGCAATATTCTGGATTTTCCTGTAAACAACTAGGCAGAAATGTATTTGTATGAATATGCAGCAGCCTGCAGCTTGATTCGTAGTATTTCCTCTCATCTCTTACAGAAGAACAGCTGTAATGATTTTTGTAACAAGAATTGTAAAAGAAGAAAGACTAATCGGCATGAATTTAACATTCTTTGCTAAGCCACCCCTCAGCTTTAGTTTTTTTTGTGCAATATGTATGTGTATGTGTGTGTGCGTGCGCACGCGCGTGCGCGCGTGTATGTATGCACACGCGTACGTGAGTGCGTGCGTGTGTGTATGTGTGTGTGTGCGCCCGCGTGAGTTCGTGCGTCTGTGTGTGAGTGTGTGTGTGTGCGCGCGCGTGCATGCGTGCGTGCATGTGTGTGTGATTATTTTTTTTAAAACATACTTTCATATTTATATTTCTAGATACTTTCCATATCTTTCTGTTGAAGGAAGAATTAGAAAGAAAACTATCTTGCCGATCTAGACATGTGAGCAAGTGCAAGAGCTGTTGGTTGTTTCTTTTGATCCTGTAGATGCACACACACATGCACTTACCTGCAGTAACACATCATCACACCCTATGTGTTTCCCTGCCTCTGCCTCTGCTGCTGCTCCTTTCATCATCCCACTCCATCTTCCCTGTGGACTTGTTTGTGTGGTGTGGCCTTGTTTCCTTTACACCTCTTTCTGTCGCTCTCTCTGAACCCTTTGCTTTGTGAAAACATGTTCTCTTGGTTTTGTTCTTGCCCCTGTTTCTGTTTTGTTCTAACTTGTTTTTTTTTTTTTACAGTGGAGGGTGATAGCTTCTCTGACGACCGTGATTAATTCGTGTTGCTAGTTTTTGGTTGAGGACTGCTTGGTTTTCTTCAGAGAGCTAGAAGATGCAACTCGTTCTCTATTTCGTATGCAATCCAGATCCCTTTCCTCAACACACACACACACACACACACACACACACACACACACACACACACTGTCACACACAAACACACTCACATACAAACACACAAACATACTCACACACAAACACACATACACACGCGCATGTGTGCATAGGATTCCTACGCCAAGATGGCGGATGATAACCTACAGGAATTCGTGTCTTAAAAAAGAAATGTTCAAAAGTTGATTTAAGACAAAATATGACTCGGTCCAAACGACAGGTTAGTCTTCTTAAAAAATCTGATCCATCAAAAGAGAAAAGTGATAGAGGTGAAACATGTGAAAGCCCATCGTCTTCAAAATACAAAAAACCGAGCAATGGTCGTTTAACTAGATCCAGATCTACTGCTCTGACGGGTCCCAGCTCTGAATCAGCTGCTTCACTGTCTCTCCCACTGGAGCAACAACACGATGCGATCCGCGACTTGAAGAAGACCATCGAGCGTCTGTGTGATCGCATCTATGCTCTGGAAGAGACAGTGGAGAGGTTGTCAAAGGACAACGCCCAGCGAGAAACTGTAAGTGTGGCCACGCAAACAGTCAAAGAAATAACACCATCAAGAACAACACTGTGCACCAAAAAATCATATGCAGAAGTGACAAAATCAACTCCTTCAAATAACATAAGAGGCTTACTTACAAGAGAGGCATGCAACAAGCCTAAAAATACCATATCAAAATCGACAGGCTTCTCAGCAAAGAATGACGCACATTGCTCTAAAACGCAAACTCGTGACGTCAAAGATTCAAATTCCAACTCTCTTCCCAAAGTTCTATTTCTACATGACTCAACTATGTCAAAGATCAATGCAAAACGCCTGGGTTATTCCTATGGTCTCAAAGTCACATCAAAGAGGGCCTTTAAAATTGCTGACTGCAGAAGGGAAATCGAAAATATTTGTCCTGAAGACACAGTGGACTGCATTGTTCTGCATGCAGGAGTCCATGATGTAAAAGGGTCTGACCCATCCACTGCATCCAAAGACATGGTCTCGGTAGTCAACCAGATCAAAAGCAGACTCCCCAAAACAAAAGTAGTTATCAGCAGAATTGCTCCTGTGAAGAACAAAGATCTTGAGGGAAGGAGACAGCTCTTTAACGCTCTTTTATTTTCTGAGCTTTCTAACCAACAAGTGTCTATTCTCTCTCATGATAATATGAGTGTATATAATAACAAAATCATGAAAGATGACATTCATCCATCAGATATAGGCACCAGCATCCTAGCGGGGAACCTGGGTCGACACGTTCATCGTCTCTTCTGGGAGCGACCAAGGAGAAGGCTCGTCAGGAATCTTCATCGAGGAATGCCCAACAGCTTGGAGAAAGGGCCCAACCAGTGGTATGCAGATCCTGCAGGGTTTGCCAGATTTCCTCAACCATGGTCATTTCATCATCGCCAGTGGAATTCTTTCTCCCATCCATATTCCTGGTGACTTTGTTCATTTATACCACAGCAAAATGTGTTGAATTTCACTATGTGTCATGAAGACTGTGTTTGACAATATTGTAATTTTTCAATGGAATTGTAGATCACTCCTTAAAAATTTACTTCACCTTGAAGCTCATCTCTCACATCATAATTATTCAGTTCTTGCTTTGCAGTCTCTTAACGTAGATGCTAACAAGCTTCCCAAATTTAACAATTTTTATTATCCACCATTGTTCACTTGTAGCAGTACAACCAAAAGAGTTCAAACAGCAGTGTACATTAGGGCAGATTTAAGTTACTCTCCTCTGTCTTTACCCCCTGTTCCAACATCTACAGATGAGTTTTTTGCAACAGCAGTCACTGTCAAAGTAAACAAACAAACAGATTTAAATGTAGTATCTGTTTATTATCCTAAGGGTCCAAAAGCAGAAAATACAGACTGGATTAAACATATTGATCTGACAAGTAAAAAATGGATAGTGCTTGGAGATTTCAACGCACATGCTCCATTTTGGGAACCTAATTGTTGCAATGTGACCTGTAACAGATTAATAGAAAACATCGTTGACTCAAAATTGATTCTCCTAAATGATGGTAGTATAACAAGATTACCTGATATTGCAAGCCATAAACCATCATCAATTGATTTATCATTAATATCGCCTGAATTAGGAGTTAATGCAGTCTGGCTCACCAATGATGATACATTAGGAAGCGACCATTTTCCTATAATACTACAGTTAAAAGAAATTATGTTTGAAAAAGAAGCCAAAGTTGACGATGTAATCCCTAAATTTGTTTATAAATGTGCTAATTGGGACCTATTTCAGTCCATATTATCTAACATAAACTGTAAATATCTTTTAGATGAAACTATTGATTCGTCATATGACAAATTTTGCAAAGCTGTTTTACAGGCAGCAGAAAAATCTATTCCCAAATGCAAAAAGATGCAAGATTGGAAGTACTTTGGGAATGTGTGGTGGAATAATGAATGTGAGGAAGCGGTATACTTAAAAAAATTAGCTTTTAAAAAATGGCTACAAGACAGATCGGAAGTAAACTTCATTAATATGAAGCAAGCTAAGAATCATAGTAACAGAGTTGTAGCTCTAGCCAAGAAAACTTATTTTTCAAATTTTTGTAGGGATGAAATATCTGAATCGAAAGATTTACACAAAGTGTGGAAAAAAGTTAAAAAAATGAAAAATGGAAACATTTTGCCTGTCTTTCCAATAAAACTCCATAATAATGAAATGCCTTCCTCCTTGGACAAGGCTGAAGCATTTGTAAAGTCTTTTTCAGATAACAACTCTTTGTCAAGTCTGAATCAGTCTGACAAAGGCTTTAGAGAGACAGAAGAAAGAAAGGATGAATATAAAGATCCGGTTTCCAAACAAGAGTACTTTTTAAATTCTTCTATCACTTTTAAAGAATTTAACGAAGCGTTAGAATCATTCTCTTCAAATTACAGTGCTGTGGGCATTGATGGCATTTCATACCAATTATTACTACACTTGCCTTTAAAATGGAAGGAATTACTTCATTCGTTTTACCAAAAATGTTGGTTAAATGGAACTCTCCCTACCCCCTGGAAGAGGTCAATTGTAATACCGGTTCCAAAAAAGGGCAAATCAAGATCTTGTATTAATAATTACAGACCAATAGCACTAACTTCACAAGTGGGAAAAGTTTTAGAAAAAATCGTCCAAAGACGCCTTTTGTATTTCTGTGAAAAGGAAAATATAATTCCAGTGAATCAGGCTGGATTCAGAAAAGGTCGTTGTACAACAGATCATCTAGTGAAACTTACAAGTCATATTAAGTACCAGTTTGCACACAGAAAAAGCACACTTGCCACTTTCTTTGACATTAGTAAAGCGTATGATAGCGTATGGCATGCTAGATTATTATACAAACTGAAACTTATTGGAGTTAATGGTGAAATGTTTCAATACTTTAAGAGTTTTCTATCAGAAAGATCGATGTGTGCAAGAGTTGGATCAGTGTATTCATCTTTCAAAAATATTGATATTGGTATTCCTCAGGGGTCAATAATAGCTCCTATATTGTTTTCTATTCTTATTCATGACCTTCCAAAAGTTCTGTCAAACAATATAAACCTAGCTCAATATGCTGATGACATTGCAATTTGGATGAATACAAGCATTAGGAAACATACGTCTAAAAGAATTATAAACCATATCAACAAAATTTATCAATTAGAAATAGATAAATTAGATACTTATATGAAAGAAAATGGTCTTTCTCTTTCAGGAGAAAAAACTAAATTAATGCTATTTCTGAATGGTGAAAATCCCAATTGTTTACCAGCATTACACATAAATGGGGAAACCTTAAAATATTCTCAAAATGTTAAATTTCTGGGTGTTCATTTAAACCCCAAATTAAATTGGAGATTCCATATTGAGAGTCTAGTAAACAAAGCAAGGAAACGTTTTAATCTTCTCAAAATTATTACTGTTCAGCCATGGGGTCAGGACACAAAGACTCTCCTTCACTTAGCAACTAGTCTAGTCAGATCAATGTTGGTTTATGGGCAGGAGGTTTATCATTCAGCTCCTCCTTCTTTATTGAAAAAGCTGCAAAGCATTGATAGTAAATCGATTAAACTAGCTCTTGGAGTCCCTGTACACACAAATACACTGAATACATACAGAGAAGTCAATTTACTTTCTTTATCAGATCATCGTCATTTAGCTGTAGCTAAGTTTGTTACAATAAGTCTTTCAGTATCAAATTCATTAAAAACAGAAGTACTCATTGACTCAGTCAAGGATTATCCTAAGAGGGCTCAACATATTTCATCACTTTGCCCAATTCATAATTACATAGACGATTTACTGTCAGAGTGTAATATTGACATTTCATCAATACCCATTGCCCCAATAGTTCCTAAGATACCACAGTGGGAGCATAAAGAGGCTAAATTTGATATTGATTATACCATGCTAAAAAAAGATGACAATATTAATATGTTGACTTCTGATGTAAAACAACATCTTGAAACAAATTATCAAAATCATATAAAAGTGTTTACAGATGGTTCTGTTTATGACTTAAATGCAGGATCAGGTTTTGTTATTCCTGCTCTGAAGATACAAAAATCTTTCTGTTTAGGGAAGGGTTTCTCCATATTCAGCGCCGAACTCTATGCCATACTTATGGCTCTGATTACTATAAATAATAGTAATTTTGCATTTTCTCACTTCGCTTTTTGTGTTGACTCAAAGTCTGTACTGTATAGCTTACAAGATTGGAGCTCAAAAGTAAGGACAGATTTATTATTTGAAATAAAATATTTGATACATTGTATCATGACAAAAGGTATAGGAATAAATTTTTGCTGGATTCCTTCACACTGCGGAATATACTGGAATGAAATAGCAGATAATCTTGCAAAAAAAGGTTCAAAACGAGATTGCCCAGTTCATAACTTAAAAAATGATTGTCGTGAAATTAATTCATTATTGGAAAATCATGTACATAAGTTTAACTTCCATGGGAAATTTGAAATACTAGGCTATCCAAGACATATTTCTAACATCATTTATAAGTTGCGATTAAACTCCTGGAAGACCAAATATTCTCGAAATGTAACTTGCTCCTGTTCTGAACCATTATCTTGTGAACATCTTATTTTTCAATGTTCAGTTCTAAATTCAGTATATAAAGAAAATGGCATTGAAATTGCAAGGGAACCATTGAATGTAGTTTCGCGAAAACCGTTGATTTTTGATGTTGCTAGGATTATTTCCAAGTCTTCTGTAAATATTTTATGGTAGGGTTTTATTTGTTTGTTTATTTGTTTTGTTCTTTGTTTAGTCTAATATCACCAAGTGTGAATAGACTTTAAATTGAACTACAACAACAACAACACGCGCATGTGTGCATGTGTGTGCACGTGCACACACTCACACACACGCGCATGCACACGCATGCACACATAGGCACACACAGACACACAACATACACACACATACACACAGATACACACACGCGCGCGCGCACGCGCGCGCGCGCGCGTTCGTTCTGCATATTTTTATAAGTTTTTCCTTGTTCAAATCAGATCAGTTACGCAGTCAGTCAGTCAATCTCCATTCTGCCCTGGCTGCCTGTATAGCAAGGTGTTGGCTACACACACCTGTGTGCTAATTATCTGTGTGATTACCTGCTGTCTTCAATGTCTGAGTTCTTGGCTTCTTTTTGTCTCGCACACACACACACACACACACACACACACACACACACACACACACACACACACACACACACACACACACACACACACACACACACACACACACACACGTGTGCACACACACGTGTACACACACACGTGTACACACACACGCACACGCACTCACAAACACACACATACACACACACGCGAGCGCGCATGTGCATACGTACACACACACGTGCTGACTCCAATCTCCCAAAAGTCCTTCAGATGAGACTGTAAAACAAGGTTCCATGTACAAATACACGCAGACTATCTTGTGCATACTTTAAGAACCTGTTCTGCCTTTTAGAAGAGTAGGTGACTGTGTACTGGTGAGAACGAATGATAAAATTTGCACAACTACATACACACGGAAGCTTGGTGTAAAAAAGCACAGGAAAGCTTATTTCATTATCCTAAAAATGAAAGAATAAGTAAATCAATCAAGGATAAATCAATAAATAAACTATGTGATTTGTTGAGTGATAAAATATGTTATACATGTGTGTGTACGCATAGGCACTTTTGTCAGAAATGGTCATCAAGTTGAAGATGGGTAAGATAGGTAAGAGCAAGAAGGAAATGGCTGCTGCACATGATGCATTGAGAACTACTCCACCCCAATCCTGCCTTTCTTTCTTGCCCGTCACTGTCTCCCTTTCTGCCCAATCCCATCTTCTTTACACCTCCCCAGTATCACCTCGCCCACCCCACCCCTCCTTCATGGCTCTGTTCAGACTTCTCTGCTGCAGCCTTCTTTGTGGCGGTGTGATTGTGTTGGGGATATAGGGAATAGATAGATAGAGAGAGAGGGGCTGTGGTCAGGCAGGGATGGGAAAGAAAACGATCGATGTCATCATCGTCAGAGAGTGTGAGGACTGCTTTTCGCTTTGCTCTTTCCCCTGCTCCCCTGCCTGCCTGTCTGCCTGCCTGCCTGCCTGCCTGCCTGCCTCTTTGTCTGCTTTTTCATTTCTTGCTTTTCATGGGTGATTCTTTTTCTTCTGTGTTTTGTTGCTTTGTGTTTGGTTGAGGTTTTATCTATTGGTGGATTGATAAATAGATCGGTTGATTGTTTTTTCCTTTTGTTTTTTTTCTGTCTTCTGTTTTTGTAATTTTTTCTGTACTTTGTGTCGCTGTTGTTGCTGTGGGTTTTTGTTTAGTGTTTCTACTTAGCTTTGTATTGTTTCTGTTTGTTTTCCCCCTTTAAGCTCAGGGTAAAAAAAAAGTCATTGCATTGACGCTACTAATCTCTATAAATAAAATATCTTATTTCGTAATTTCTTCATTTTCAAATTGAATGTACATAGACATGTGTTTGTGCTTTTTTCAGTCAATCTGTTTATCTCTTGTGCATATGTCAGTCACTATCAGTCTATCTGTTTTGCATATGTCAATCAGTCTTCCTGTCAATCTGTCTTTATATCTAACTGCCTTTTTGTCTGCCTGTCTGTCTGCCTATCTGTCTATTGGTCTGTCTGTCTGTCTGTCTGCCTATCTGCCTGTTGGTCTGTGTCTGCCTATCTGTCTGTTGGTCTGTCTGTTCGTCTGTCTGTCTGCCTATCTGTCTATTGGTCTGTCTGTCTGCCTATCTGTATGTTGATCTGTCTGTCTGCCTGTCTGTCTGCCTATCTGTCTATTGGTCTGTCTGTCTGCCTATCTGTCTATTGGTCTGTCTGTCTGCCTATCTGTCTGTTGGTCTATCTGTCTGCCTATCTGTCTGTTGGTTTGTCTGTCTGCCTATCTGTCTGTTGGTCTGTCTGTCTGTTGGTCTGTATGTCTGTTTGTCTGTCTGTCTGCCTATATGTCTGTTGGTCTGTCTCTGTAGTTCCTTTAATCAGAGCCACCTTTCTGTTCAGACTCTCACTGTGTGTGTTTCTGTGTGTGTGTTTTTTCTCCTCACTTTCATGCTAGGCACTGTGGAACCCCCCCTTTTCTCTGTCCTCCCCTTTCCTCATTAAACCCCTCCCTTTTTTGCCTCCGTCTTTGCTTTCAGTGCAGATGCTAGTTTTAGTTTAGTGGAGGACTTGATCCTTTTTCTGCCTTTTTGTTCTTTTTATTTCCTTCAAGTTTTTGCTGCCCTGGGGATTTATTTCATTGACTCTGTTGATTTCTTTCTTCTTTGATCTGTGTGTGTGTGTGTGTGTGTGTGTGTGTGTGTGTGTGTGTGTGTGTGTGTGTGTGTGTGTGTGTGTGTGTGTGTGTGTGTGTGTGTGTGTGAATACGTGTGAGTGCGTGCGAGTATCTCTCTCTCTCTCTCTCTCTCTCTTCTCTCTCTCTCTCTCTCTCTCTCTCCTCTCCTCTCTCTCTCTCTCTCTCTCTCTTCTCTCTCTCTCTTTATATATATATATATGTGTGTGTGTGTGTGTGTGTGTGTGTGTGCGTGTGTTTGTCTCTCTCTCTCTTTCTCTCTCTCTCTCTCTTTGTGTGTGTGTGTGTGTGTGTGTGTGTGTGTGTGTGTGTTGTGTGTTGTGTGTGTGTGTGTGTGTGTGTGTGTGTGTGTGTGTGTGTGTGTGTGTGTGATCCTTCATGCCTCCTGTGTAATCTATTAGATTTTCTTTTTCATTTTCCTTCCTACTTTCCTTTTTCTTCCTGAAATTTTATTTGTCATTTTTCCTAATTTTTCTTTTTTTGTTATTGTAGAAATCGTTTGTTTTCCAAATTAAAATGTTCTCTGCAATACTGTCAGACTTACAACTATCATATTTTTACACTAAATTGATCATTTTAATCGATATCATATTATAATTACAGCGTGTTATTCTGAGATTAAAACTATGAGGTGACAGCCCCGTTGTGGTTTTTGTGGTCGGCTGGGCTATAAACAACAAGATTGGATTGGATTAGATTAGTGATTCTCACAAAAAAATGAGTTGAAGTGTCAGTCATAGAGGCGTTAGCCACTTATAGATTTAGCTGTTTTGTTACGTCTTCATCTGCTGATTAGTGTCAACACTGATAGCCCTTTGGTATAAGTATCTGATTCTGACCCCCACCACAGCCCCTGCAGTCTGTACTGTCACATCCTCAGAGCCAACAACCACCACAGCCCCTGCAGTCTGTACTGTCACATCCTCAGAGCCAACAGCCACCACAGCCGCCATAAGGCCACCAAATAGAAGAGGACCTGCCTGCATAGTTGCTTAGTCGTGTTTTTTTTGTTTTCATTTCTTCCTTTTTAATTTAATATATTGTGCATGCACTTGCTGTTTAACACGTTAGTAACAACAGAAGTAATGCTATGATGATTAGAAGAAGATTGATAATAATAATATTATTATAATAGTGATAAGGTTAGTAGCAGTAGTATTAGTAGTATTAGTAGTATTGGTAGTAGTAGTAGTAGTAGTAGTAGTAGTAGTAGTAGTAGTAGTAGTAGTAGTAGTAGTAGTAGTAGTAGCAGCAGCAGTAGCAGCAGCAGCAGCAGCAGCAGCAGCAGCAGCAGCAGCAGCAGCAGCAGCAGCAGCAGCAGCAATTTGGGAGCAGCAGAGATGGGGCACCAGAGATGGGACATCTAGAGCTGTGATCTTCCACTGATGAAAAATGTGGGTACAGGTCCTGCAGGCCCCAACACTTGAACACAGACTCTTGATGTCAACGGAATGCTGGTGAAAAGCCTCACAGATAGCGACATCACAGTATCAGCGAGGTATCAAGTAAACATAAAGGAGTCATACCGCAAAAACACACACACTTACAGACTTGGGAATGGATGACAAAATTTACAAAACTTCACACAGAAGGGGACTGGATGTAAAAGAGCACATGCGTGCTTATTCCATTATCCTCGAAATAAAAAAAAACTTGCTCAGATGGTTTCAGCTACAGTTTAAAAGTGGGTTCAGTGATATGGACTGATGCTTTTCTGTGTGGTGTCACTTTTCCCCTCAGCCTGTAACACACTCTGCTCTGAACCTGAGCCAAGTGCCGGCTGGGGTCGGCAGGCCAGCTTTGTTCTGTCTTGCTGCATGCTCCGTGCTGCTGCTGCTGCTGCTGCTGCTGCTGTTCCTGCTGCTGCTGTTGCTGCTGCTGCTGTTCCTGCTGCTGTTGTTGGTGTTGGTGGTGGAGATGTCAGCGTGGCAGCCTGCACACCTGAAGACCCGTGTAACGAGGTGTGGGTGATGACCTGGCTGATGGATCGCTGTCTTCTCCCTCTCCCCACCTTCCTCCCTGTTTGCTTTCTGCCGCCATGATTTTGCACTTGTGCCTCTGATGGCGCCGCTGCTTAGACCGTGATAGATGTCTCTGCTCTTCATCAACTGACATGCTAGTTATTTTCTCACATACACGTTTCTGTATACATGCGCTCTCGCATGTTCTTGCACACACATAGTGCACAATGACACACAGAGAGAGAGAGAGAGAGAGAGAGAGAGAGAGAGAGAGAGAGAGAGAGAGAGAGAGAGAGAGAGAGAGAGAGAGAGAGAGAGAGAGAGAGAGAAGCAATGGTGTACATACTCAACATCAGGTGTGCTCTGACTTTACGGAAAATGTGCAAACTTGTTTTAACGAATAGTGTGATGGTGCAATTTCTTTGGCTGTTATGACGTCCAGTCTCTAACAACTCAAGCTTCAAAACAATATGAGGCCAGTCAGCCAATGGTAAAGAGAAACATTGTGGCACATGGTTTGATTACTGAGAAAAGAGATCAGACCAAAGAACGCAAACTTAAACTTTTTGCTTTACCTTGATCTGTCATTGTGACATACCTTGTTCTGTCATTGTGACATATCGTTGGATTACCGAGAAAAAGATCAGACCACAGAATAGGATACAGACTTTAACCTTTTGATTTACCTTGTTCTGTCATTGTGACATATCGTTGGATTACCGAGAAAGAGATCAGACCACAGAATACAGACTTAAAACCTTTTGATTTACCTTGTTCCTCAGTTTTCATGTCTTAATGACACAGATTTCTTAAAATCACAGTAAGTCAGCTGACTGATAATACATGGCAGAAACTGAGTTCAGAGTAATGTAGAATGTGTACATAACTATCATGTGAATTTGTGCTATGACTTGAAAAACTCCCTTTTCCCTACAGAGTTGTTAGGACGTAACGACTCATTCAGTGTCACTGTCAGGACAGCTATGCTAGCTGTTGTAGGGCTGTTGATGTTGCTGCTGTCAGTCAGTGGCTTACTTACTATCTTCACCACCTGTCTGCCGACCTGTCTGCTGATTACCTGTGTCATTCAGCGGCACCTCTCTCTCCTCTCTCTCCTCTGGCTTGCTGCTGATGTCTGCCTTCTGCAGCCCTTCGCTGTGTGTAATTATTCGTGCCTTCCTCTGTCATGAGCAAGAACACATGCATGCACAACGCAGGCACACACACACACACACACACACACACAACACAAACACACACACACACACACACACACACACACACACACACACACACACACACACAAAAGCACATACACACAACACACACATCACGCTTGCGTGTCAAATATATTATGACGGATGTGAACAGCCGTAACATACACAACAAGTTTTTTATTCTTACCTGCATTCTCTCCAGTCTGCACATCAACCCAACAGAAAAGCTCCAATGAGTTCTGATGCTTCCAGTACGTCACGGCACCGCCGGCACTCAGTCAGAAAGCAGGGTGTATTGGTGTGCGTACTATTTTGATCAACCCCAAGATCCCCCAGTTTTTCATCGCGGTTTGTTCCTATCCAAGTCTCCTTCAATCTATACCCAAACTCTTGTATTAGTTCCGACATCAGCTAACTGTACTCATTGTGGTTTCACTGCTCCTGAAGGTCAGAGAAATGCGCTCTGTGTGTTGTTGGTAAACGAGGTAGGAAGGATGGTGAAAGCTGATCTTGATCTGAATGTCAGAGAGACGCAGGTATGTTAACTGACTTTGGTAAGAATGCACACCCTGTCCTAGATCATTAGATGAGGGGAGAGAGAGAGAGAGAGAGAGAGAGAGAGAGAGAGAGAGAGAGAGAGAGAGAGAAGAGAGAGAGAGAGAGAGA
Organism: Stramonita haemastoma; assembly: GCA_030674155.1. Classification (NCBI taxonomy): domain Eukaryota; kingdom Metazoa; phylum Mollusca; class Gastropoda; order Neogastropoda; family Muricidae; genus Stramonita; species Stramonita haemastoma. The sequence continues at coordinate 59,298,374 of CM060322.1, forward strand.
GAGAGAGGAGGCCACCCTGACTGCGCTGGTTGTGTTGCGATGTGTAATGCAGGGCTGCTGCTGTTCCCCTCTCTGTCTACCCGTCTTCCTGAATACCTGTGTGTCATTGTGTCGGTAGTTAATTACCCGTGTGATTACACTTCTTATCTCTACCTTTGTTTAACACACCTTCCTCCTCCTCACCCCCACCCCGCACATTCCATTCTTTATCTTCCAATCTTGTCACTTCCAGCCAACCAGCGTATTCGGTACATCGGTGCTGCAAAGCCATTGTAGTAGGTTGGATGTTTTTATTTATTTCATTGAGAAACGATGCTGTTATGAGACTGTGAGCATGGGTGTAAGTATGAAGTTATTTGTGTGCGTGCGCGCGCGCGTTGTGGTGTGTGTGTGTGTGTGTGAGAGAGAGAGAGAGAGAGAGAGAGAGAGAGAGAGAGAGAGAGAGAGAGAGAGAGAGAGAGAGAGAGAGAGAGAGAAGAGAGGAGAGAGAGAGAGAGAGGAGAGAGAAGAGAGAGAGAGAGAGAGAGGGATAAGGGTTGTACAAGCCAACATTAGTGAGGGTTTGTTCTTTATCGTTGCCTGATTGTTATCTATGTTTGTGTTGTTGAAACACATTGTTGTTCTTTTGTTATAGATGTTGTTATGAATGAAATAAACCTCTGTTTTTGCACCGTGAAGTACAGAGCAAACAAAGCGCATAAGTAAGTCAACGTTACCATCTCTGGGACACTGGCTCCTGACAAGATGGGAGAATGATGAAGACAGACGAAGCTAATGCCACTGCCCCCCCCCCCCCCCCTTCATTCCGGGACTGGAACAGTTCAGATAGCACAGCACATTATGTACATAGTGTCCTTAACTGCAGGGTAACCAGTGGTCAAGAAAACACAAAAAGAGAGCAACTTGTCATCATCAGATTATCTGGCCTTGCGAAGACTGTCTTGCAAAACATCCTGCTTGGAGCTTTTAAAGCACAGAGGCCACATCAGGAATACTCTTCTCGGTAGTACTCACAGACGAAAAGTGTCTTGCTGTATACAGTTGAGTACATCAAGATGAAAACTAGCTATTCCATCATTCTTTTCGTTGACCATAAAGATCATATGTGGCTGGTCACCAAATAATGATAAAACCAGATCAACAACACCAGCTTCAAATAGGATTCAAACAATACATAAAGCATCAAATTAATGTAACTTTGTTCGTAGGAAAAAGGAAGAAAGAAACAGAGACAACTCCTATCAAATGGAAAATGTCAGATTCCCTCAGAAATGTGTATAATTATGCTGTCCAGTAAAACATCTCAGAACAGGGTGTGCAGTACACTGTATATGCCTCATGTTCTGAGAATCCAGAAGCAGGTAGCCATTTAATGATTGCTGGCACATCACAAACCCCATTTCAAGGGATTGCCTCGCCTGTGAGAAAACAAAGGTGGACAATGAAACATGGTCTGTGTGCAGAATAGCGAAGAACATTTTCTTTCCTATTTTTGGCACGAAAAGGGATAAGACAAAAAAACCCTGAAAAGATAAAAACCCAGTAGAGATTTATTTGCCAACCACTGACGGTTATAAATGGTAGGTGAGATAATCAGACGTCAGCTGCGCTGTGCTGATGGCAGGCTGAGTTAGCCAGACACCTGTGGGAATGCTTCCCCTGCAGGAGATAGATACGTGACCTGTCAGGTGAGGACAGCATCACCTGGGGGATGTCCTTTCTGCTGAATGGGGCTGACAGGAGAAGGATGGCTGAGTTTGTCTGTCTGTCTGTCTGTCTGTCTGTCTGTCTGTCTGTCTGTCTGTCTGTCTGTCTGTCTCTGCTGGAAGGAAGATTGCAATGTCCTCTGAGGACTATCTGTCAGGACTACAGCTGTGGATTTTTCCAGTCGTTTAAAGGTCTGCATACAGTACATTATGAAAACCCTAGTATCACGTTTAAGTGTGACGAATACATCTCTCTCTCTTCTCTCTCTCTCTCTCTCCTCTCTCTCTCTCTCTCCTCTCCTCTCTTCTCTCTCTCTCTCTCTCTCCCCTCTCCTCTCTCTCTCTCTCTCTCTCTCTCTCTCTCTCTCTCTCTCTCTCCTCTCTCATCTCACTCACTCTCTCTCTCTTTCTTTCTCTCTCTCTGTCTCTCTCTTGTAGGGTTGTTTTGTTGTTGTTTTTCTGAGGGCCTGGCGTAAAGAAGCGTGTGGCTTATCCAATTACCCCCATAAAAATATTCGAGTTTCGAGTTTCTCAAACAAAACAACACAGACAGGCAAGCAGGCAGACAGAAAAAATAAAGGTAAAGGTACCCCATAACTATGTCTTCTTAGGGGAGCAAGGCGTCAAAGACCTCACTTCTCCAGGGGCCAGCATATTGAGGGTGCCGGTGGCGTCCGTCTCTCCCTCGCTGCTTTACCTTCCCTGACCCTAACGAGAACATGTACCCATCGACAGCTGGGCAAACTGGGGGACTGTACTGAAGCCATGACACGTAAATAGTCACCCAAAAATTTGGTAACCACGCTCGATGGTGCCTAACCTTAGCTTAGGGAAAGACGAGTGCTCTGACCACTGAGCTATCCCGTCCCCAGGCAGACAGACAGATGCAAACTAAAGAGAGAGAGGAATATAGGCCTGATATGCAGAAGACAGTACAGGCACCGATAAAGACGGTATATCACCACCAGCACTATACTGCTAACAGACTCCCTCTCCCTCCTCCCTCCTCTCCCACCCCCCCCCCCCCCCCCCCCCCCCGTCCTCTCTCAGGGCGGCAGCAAGGAGAGAGTCCTGAGGGGCGATGAGGATTTATGGAGAGGGCTTCAGTGCCCACCTCTGCAGCAGAACTCTCCACACCCCCCTCCCCTCCCCTCTCTCCCTCCCCCTTCTCCCCCCTCCCCTCTCCCTGTCCCCGGGGCCTCACAGACTGTTCCCGCCACTAATGGGCCAAGTGTCAACTCGCCACCACTGCTCTTCAGGGACCACCCCACTTACTGGGCTACTACACTAGCAGCAGAAAATCGTACGGAGTTTGGCTCGTGTCAGAAGATCGTTTTTTTTAGTTTGTTTCTGACAAGGAGAAACGAATCGTAGAGGATGAGGGGTTGTAGCTTGAGAAGACGTTTTTAGTTTGGCTCTGACTAGGTGAACAGAAATTCCTACAAGTGTTTGTTAACGTCAGAGGTTTCTTTTTGTTTGGCTTTGACTAGCGCTAGAAAAACTATGGTTGTTTGCTAGTGTCACAAGATTTGTTTTTATGCTGGTAGAAAAATTCAAAGTCAAATGGTTTATTATTTTAAAAACAGAAGCTTTTCGTAGGTTACGAGTCAATGATTTAAGATTAAAGGATAAAAAAATAAATAAAAAACATGTCATCACTGAGCCTTCAGCACCATACAAGTTCAATGCGTTTCGTCCTCTTTGCAAACAACACATACATGCCCACACCAGTTTCACATTCGTGTGCACGGGTGTTAGTGGTATCCTAAAGTCTGTCTTTATTTCGATTCTGACATGGAGAAAATCATCAGAAAACCGTTTTTAGTTTGGCTCTGATGAGAAGAAAAATGTTTAGATGTGTGTTAGTGTTCTAAGGGCTGTCTTGGCTTACATCAGGTTAATACTCAGTGCCATGAACATAATAGTATCTTTGATTTAGATACAACTCAAAACGATTGTGGGTAATACATTGAGATAAGACATTCTTTATTGGTTATATGATTCCTATCCACCATTAGCCTGTGAATAGAACACTTAAACGTACTTTCTTCTTTTGTTAACACTAAGCTATCTGTACTGTAATTGTCGTTAACTGGTATTTGTCTTCTTTTTGATTATATCTTCTTATCCTTAAAATATCTGCAATTCATCGAAAAGTGACTTCCCATAAGATGGTGCAGTTCTTATAACCCTTAACCGTCTTTGAGTTCAATGATTATTTTTATACAACAAGAATCAGGAATTGTTCCAGAACAGCGGGAGAAATCCCCAAAGAGACAGAATATCTAACAAGCAAAGAAGCGGTGAAATCACAGCGGCGTTCTGATTGAAGGGTGGTCAGTGCTGACCCTTACAGACTAATGTAAGCTGAAGGCGGCAGACACAGGTGGCAGAGGGTTCTCAAGACGTTGAATTGTTGGTGGCAGTACAAGAACTGATCAGTTGATGACCGATTGCCGACAAGTTTTACACGGAAATTCGTCATTGCCTGACAAACTTCCTCCAGAAGAAGAACAAGATTTCAATGGCTGTGAATGAACTCTGACCCTGTGGTGTCACGGCAGGAAAATGAGCCGTTGTAACCCCGACTTGTGGTGAGGCGGTACGTGACTGATGACTGATAGGGACAGGGGACTGATAGGGACATGTGACAGGTAGGGACAGGGGACTGACAGGGACAGGTGAAGGACATGTGACAGGTAGGAACAGGTGACTGATAGGGACAGGGGACTGATAGGGACAGGGGACTGATAGGGACAGGGGACTGATAGGGACAGGTGACAGGTAGGGACAGGGGACTGACAGGGGACTGATAAGGACATGTGACAGGTAGGGACAGAGGACTGATAGGGACAGGGGACTGATAGGGACATGTGACAGGTAGGGACAGAGGACTGATAGGGACAGGGGACTGATAGGGACATGTGACTGATGGGTAGGGACAGGGGACTGATAGGGACAGAGGACTGATAGGGACAGGGGACTGATAGGGACAGCTTGAGGGGTAGCCTGCATCTTTCCATCATGGCGCAGTGCCGCCTTCATCAAAGTTGCATGGCGCCTGCTGTCGCTTCCCTGAGACTGGCCCCCCATCACCCCCCACCCCATCCCCCGGGGTGAATATTGGATGGCTGGTGCTAAGCTGAAGCGTCCTTCCTTGTGCCCAGCGCTGCTGATGAAGGGGCCGCTCCCTGACTGCGGCAATGAAGAGTGAGGAGGAGAAAGGCCTTTTAGTGTGGGGCCGCTCTATAGTCCTGAAGGTTTGGGGTGTATGGTAGAGTGGGGTGGTTGAGAAAAGTGTAACCAAATGACACTGAAGGATGCTGCCTGTTTGGTATACAAACTAACGCTTGAGTGTATTCTTTTATTAATGATTTCGAAATTAATGGGCTTTGACAAGCATATTGATATATTTCATATAATCATTCAATCTTTAATCCCCCAAGAGGCATTCACATTTCACTAGATCAGCAGTTCTATAGATAACAGGAGAACAAAATGACATAATTGTAGAGACATACTCCTGGAGCATTTATGAAATAGTTCCCAGTTTTCCCATAAACTACTTTTTCAAAGCTTTTAACAATTTGCATCGATGGCGGCAAGTTTAGGAGGCGTGGCAAACTGTTGCAGATAATGATCGCCAGGAAAGTGAGGCTCCACTTGCACAGGTGGTTGCGATGTGCAGAAAAAGAGAGATTGTACACGTACCTGCCTTCATTTATCAGGAATTTCTCACCTGTGTTCTTTGGTGCTGCCCCTATACATAAACCTTTATTAAAAACAGACTGTCCCAAAGTGGAAGAATAACTAGGTCATTTTATAACCAGGCTTATCGAAATAGCAGAGCCTGATGTCATTGATTTTATAACCTTTTTCAATCCATCTCTCTCTTTCCCCATCTCTCAGGCTCCCATTCTGTGTGTGTGTGTGTGTGTGTGTGTGTGTGTGTGTGTGTGTGTGTGTGTGTGTGTGTGTGTGTGTGTGTGTGTGTGTGTGTGTGTGTGTGTGTGAAAATGAAAGATTGCGTCCGTGTATATGTGAGTACATGCTAGCAAGCGTTCATGTATGCGTTTTTATGTTTGTGCTACCATCATGAATTATTAATTGCTTACCTTTACGAAGGGGGAGAGAGAGAGAGAGAGAGAGAGAGAGAGAGAGAGAGAGAGAGAGAGAGAGAGAGAGAGAGAGAGAGAGAGAGAGAGAGAGAGAGAGAGCAAAGCTGATGCCAGAGCTGATCCCGCTAGCAGAGGCCTTGCATGCTGTGACATGACAGGCAGGGGTGTGTGAGTGCAGCAGCTTTCTGGGTCAGTACAGTCCTCGGCACTGGCATCCTCCCCCATCATCTGTGTGTGTGCTGCCCTGGCCTGCAACCACACCGCTCTCCCCCCCCCTTCTGTCTTCCTCCTTACCCACCCTCCCTGTCCCCAGCCTCCCCTCCCTAACCTGATTCCTCCTTGAATTCTCCCAATGAAAGGCTCATACTACTTGCAGCAGCAGAGAGGAGATAGGATAGCCTGGTGGTTAGAGTGAGCGCATTGCGCTCGTGATCTGCAGACCCGATTTCGGTTCGAATCTCGTTCAAGAGCGATTTTTCTCTGGAGTTAACGTCAGTGCCGACTCCACCTTGCCCCAGAAGTCGTTTTGATGAGACTATAAACCGAATTCCTCTGTGTGAATACACGAAGAACATCTTGCGCACACGTTAAAACTTGTTCCACTTTTCAGAAGAGTAGGTCATTGTGTGCGGGTGGGAACGGATGACACCATTTACAAAACTGCATACACACGGGGACTGGATGTAACTCTCTCCCTTTTACCTATCGGGTGCAGCCAAGATTTGAACCTTCTACCTGCTGCATCAGGCCCCTCAGAAGCACGAAGTCCTATTTATTCAATTCAATTCAGTTCAACCAATCCAGGTGAATCACTTCAGTTCCAACACTTTATTGTCTGACAAACAGGGAACTTCAGCTGTGGAGCCAGTGATGATGGGGTTGGTTATAGCCTCAGTCTGTGTCGGGCTGTAGGGGGGGGAGGTAGATGGAGTAGTGGGAGAGGAGGGGGAGAGGGAGGGGGTGATTTACGCCTGACTTTGTTTTAACCGTGATGTGTTTTACAGCACTCCTCTCCCCAGAGCCTCTGTCTGCGCCAAAACCAGCATCTTGTGCAAGTGTGTGTGTGTGCGTGCGTGCGTGCGTGCGTGCGTGTGTGGTGTGTGTGTGTGTTGTGTGTGTGTGTGTGTGTGTGTGTGTGTGTGTGTGTGTGTGTGTGTGTGTGAGTGTGTTGTGTTGTGTTGTGTTGTGTTGTGTTGTGTTGTGTTTGTTGTGTATGTATGTATGTATGTATGTATGTATGTATGTATGTATGTATGTATGTATGTATGTATGTATGTATGTATGTATGTATGTATGTATGTATGTATGTGTGTGTGTTTGTGTGTGAGCGTTCACGCATATAGAAGTGTGTTCGCCTGTGTTTTATTCGTGGATACGTATGTACTTGCACACGCCTTAGTGTAGGTACACGTGTATTTATGTATAGTGTGTGTGCGTGTGTGTGTGTGTGTGTGCGCGCGCGCGTGCGAGCTTGTGTATGTGAATATATATGCGCACTTCACTGATATTAAGCAGGAACAAGAATACCAAAAAAGAAAAAATTCCACTCCAAAGCATCTGAACTCTTTTTAAAGATACAGGTTTTGATCATATTCACAGACATTGGTGGCTTTGAATTGAGGAGAAAGAAACTTCCTAAGATACACACTAGCAGACGATTCAGCCATTCCTTCTTGCCTCTCTGTCCAGTAAATGCCGTGGCTTTTATCCACAGACTGGTGATATAAAACAACACCACTGTCGCCCATTGCATTCACCGTTGTCCAGATATTGGAGTTTCCTCGGAGGAACTTTGGAGAGGATTCTTTCTTTCGGGGGATGCTGAAATCATGAGGCTTTTATTGTGTGACCAGCCCTAACCCACTGTTTGTGGAGTGGTGTGAAAAATGGGAAAAGTTATGATTGGCTTCCATATGCTGTTTGATGTTGTTATGGTTATATCACTAAAATCTTTTTTTTCCATTATTGATGACATGTATAGAATCGGTTGTTTTGAGGCATGTTTTGTATTTGAACATGCCCATATGTGTGTTACTCCCGTTGTCTGTGTATGTCTCTTTTTCCCCGTTCGGGACCCTGTTTATCTAGCGCCCCCCCCCTCCCCCCCCCCATGTCTGTCTGTGTCTGTCTATTTCTCTCTGTCTCTGTCTGTCATTGTATGTGTGTGTGTGTGTGTGCGTGCGTGCGTGTGTGTACATGTGTGTGTGTGTCTGTCTGTCCCCCCCCCCCTCTTCTCTCTCTCTCTCTTCTCTACTTATCTTTGTTTCTGTCTTCATAAATAAGGTATGCACGCGCGCACACGCGTGTGTGAGTGTGAGAGTGTGTGTATAATATTAGTGTGTGTGCATGCGTGGGTGTAAAATAACTTTTATGGCCTTCCAGGATGATAATGTGTTTGTTGTCAAGAAAGCAGATGGTTTAACGATCATGGTGAACAAAAAAGCAAACGGAAACAAAGCAGCAAAGGATGTGGATTGGTTTTCAGTTTCTAGCAGTTTGCTTTTGGCAGTGAAAGCTTAGAAGGCTTCTTTTCTGCTCTTCTTTTTGTGTTCGCAATTCCTTCATTCTCTGCTGTCTGTACATTTTGCTTCATATCCATATGGAGCGTAGAAATATGATAACATGTCTTTTCTCAGTGTCTGTCCATCGTGTGTGTGTGTGTGTGTGTGTGTGTGTGTGTGTGTGTGTGTGTGTGTGTGTGTGTGTGTGTGTGTGTGTGTGTTGTGTTGTGTGTGTATGCGTGTGTGTGTTTGTGTGTGTTTGTGTGTCTGTCTGTCTGCTTGCCTATAATTTTATGTCTGTGTCTCTTCACTTACCTACCTGTCTGTCTACCTTAGTGGGCATAGTTTTAATCTGCGAAGCTCAGAATTTTAAGATATTTTTGTCGCTGTTTTCCCAAATATGATGAATGCAGAATACAATTTCTTCATATACAAATATGAAATATACATGGCTGTGTTTACATGCACGCACGTATGCACGCACGCACGCACAGAAGAGTTCATTCATTTTATTCTTTTATATCGAGGATAATGGAATAAGCACTCATGTGCTTTTTTACATCCAGCCCCCGTGTGTATGCAGTTTTGTAAATGTCATCTGTTCCTACCGGCACACGATGGCCTACGAGTGAGTGAGTGAGAGAGAGAGAGAGAGGAGAGAGAGAGAGAGAGAGAGAGAGAGAGAGGAGAGAGAGAGAGAGAGAGAGAGAGAGAGAGAAGACAGCAGACAGCAGACAGACAGACAGACAGACAGACAGAAGACGACACAGACGACAGACGACAGGCAGACAGACAGACAACAGATAGACAGACATAGTGGTTAGGCAGATGAACAGAAGCGCAAATTCACGCTTCCAAGCATAACTGTCATAGACCATTTTCAGAGCTGCCATGGACTCATATGTGAGATGCTGCTGTCGTGTTGTTTCATAGTTTGTGTGAACTGACAAGGTGATGGAATGCATAATGTCTTGACCCTTATTGGTTAAAAAAATCTTTATCTAATGAACAGAATTATACATGTTAGAGAACATAGCCTTTTTCCATCTTTATTCAATAATTAGGCAAGACACGGCCCGAGGTGGTCCATTTTTCTGCGGTGTGGTGTGAAAAGAGTGGCCGTAATTGGCACTCTGACAGGTCAGGACTTTTTTCTGTCGCCTTGTCGACGTTTGACAGGAAATGAACATCACGCGCAGACTCTGGAGTGAAGTCCCCTGTGTGGAGGTGAATTAAGGGCTGTGATTGGTCAGGCTGGGGCTGCTGACGTCCTCAGGCCTCTGCTGGCTAATTGGTGTCGGCAGAGAGGAGCACAGGATTGGCTGCTGCTGCTGGGCTGTGGTGAGGTGAGGCCACAGTGGAGAGGCCTTCAGATTGGGGGCATGCAGACCTGTTTTCTGACCTGTCCAATGCATTGTATGTCTGTCTGTCGGTTTGTCTGTCTGTCATTCTGTCTTTGTCTCCTTCCACCCACCCACCCTATTTTTGCTCATTCTACCTTTTTCCAAGACTCCTCTTTTCTTTTCTTTATTGTTTAATCCTTGTTGCCAGTTATTTCTATTTATCTATAGATTACTTATTTGTTAGTTCACCTAGATGTACAAAGTAAAAAAGTAAAGTGGTCGTGGGGACGCGAGACACCAGAGACCTCTGCTTCTCTAGAAGCTAGAATATTGAGGGCGGTGCCCATCTCCTCTCCCTCGCTGCTTTACCTTCCCTGACCCTAAAGAGAGCAACAGAGCCAATATGTTAGTTTGGATATGTCTAGTCAGTGATCATATATCCTAGAGTGACATGACTTTTAAAGCACCCGCATATATTCTTAACTTGGTCAATTTTTGAGAACGTTATTTGAATATTCTCATCGGCATTAGCTGTGTTTGCGTCTTTTTATATAAAAAAGGGTTTCTCAAGCTAAGTGTAGACCTAAAGCACACATTGACACTTCTATGTGAAAGCTGGAGCTTCAAGGAATTGGTAATTTCTTATATATACCCACGACAGCAGAGGGATAGGAGAACGTAAAGTAGGCTTGTCCAGCTGTCAGCTTTCTCTACTGTTTTTCACCTCTCATGTCTGTTCAGCCAGTGCCTGTGCAGGGAAGTCAGGGGCTGACATGGAGAGGTCATGGAGGTCGGCTGCCTTCTGGCCTGTGGTGCCTGTCAGGTGTACGTGTTGTTCTGCTTGCTTCTGCAATGTCGGTACTGGACACTGTCCTGGCTGTAAAACACGGTGAAATCATCTGCTCCACTCCTGCTCCATTCTTTAGTAAAATATCACCAGTGTCCCCAGCAAGATGGGTAGGCGATGCACTTATGGCGACGCGCTCTCCCGGGGAGAGCAGCCTGAATTTCATGCAGAGAAATCTGATGTGACAGAAAATGGTATAATAATAAATAAATAAATAAATAAATTATAAAAAGTAAGAAGAAGAACCTGACGGCATTGCATATTATTTGAGATGACACATACATACATACTACACACACACAAACTCATGCACACACACACCACACACACACACACACACACACACACACTATATATATATATATATACTATATATACTAATATATAAATCTATATATAATATACTTATAATAATATATATATATTATATATAGTTGCACAATCACACAGATGCAGGTAGAATCTCCGTATTGTGACAAGTATCTTCGATTTTTCAGTCCCTCAGTCACACTAAGAGGACAGTTTGATCTCCTTCATTCTGCTTCCACCCCCCTCTCCCAAGCTTTAATCGCCTGACCAGGACTGCAGGATTCTGATAGAGTTGCCTGTTGTGGTGTGTTGGTGTGTGTTTGTGTGTGTGTGTGTGTGTGTGTGTGTGTGTGGTGTGTGTGTGATTGATAGATGTCTGTTGTAGTCTCCCATGTCTGTGTAGCCCACCCACCCTGGCCTTTCCTGCCTCCGCTCTCTGTTGTAGTCATGACTTTTTTTGGAGCAGGCAGGAATAGGCATGTACACTAGTGTACTTTTTTTTTTTTTTTTTTTTCTTGATTTGATTTTTGTCTTTCTTTTTGTTCCTGTTTGTGTTGACTTTCAAATATTTTTTTTCTTTGTTCATTTAAGTTTAATAAGTGGCTCTGATTGACACACGAGCAGAGGTCAGCTGGTTTTTTAATTGAAACCTTTTGACATGGACAGGGAAGATAACCCATTTCCCACAGACCCTACAGTGCCCGTGTGGTGCGGAATGAGGGCGGGTTGGATTCAAGATGGCCGGCACTGTGATTGCAGAGAGCTAGGGCTTCTGAGGAGGTGTGGGTTTTGTCTGAAGAGGTGTGGGCAGGGAGGGGGGGGGGGGGGGTGATGTGACTGGCTTCTGACTGGTTTGCCTGCCGTCTGTGTTAGGGCAGGGGTGTGGAGAGTCCTGTGGACCGGGGAGGAAGGGGTCTGTTCTGACCTGGGAAATATCCTCTCGGCCTGTCTGTCTGTCTGTCTGGCTGGCTGGCTGGCTGGCTGGCTGGCTGGCTGGCTTTCTGTCTGTATGCATGTCTCTGGCTGCCTTCCTGCCCGTTTGTCTGTCTGTCTGCATGAATATTTGTCTGTCTGTGTGATAGTCTCTGCCTGCCTGTGTGTATGTTGTTTCTGTTTTCTGCCTATTTATTATTATTAATTTATTATGCTTGTCTTTCTGTCTAACTGTCTGTCTGCCTGCCTAACTGACTGTTTTCCTGGTTCTTATATATTGGGGTGCCTGTATCTCTCAATAAAGGGTTGTCATATATGTGAGAAAGACATAATTCCCCCTAGTATCAGTCGTTATGGATTGGTGACCTGGAAAATAGCACAACTATGCACTGAGACAGACATTGTAGACAGACAAGGGGATGAGTCAGCGGTATTCTTCTGGTCCGAAAATCCTGAGGTGCGGGTGAAATAAGGAATTTTTTCAAACGTCCAAGTCAACTGGTATGCAGGCCTGGCAGTGCTTTACCACGCTTTGTGTATGTACGTACGCAAGCTGACGATCAAGTGTGCAAGCTAAAATCTGACAATGCCCATTAGTATTCGTGAAAATATCCAGCATGAATCCACGGCTTCTTCAGTACAATACACTGTGAGGTGGCCAAGCATCTACTGACGATATTTTTTCAGGATATATGATTTAGCATAATGTATGGAATGTATGGGGGTGGGATAGCTAAGTGGTTCAGAGCACTTGCTTTCCCCAGTCAGTTAAGCAGCGTCGAGCGTGGTTACCTGTTGGATGGGTGACCGTTTGCGCGCCTTGGCTTCGGTACAGTCCCCCAGTTCACCCAGCTGTAAATGGGTACCTGCCCTCTTTAGGGTCAGGGAAGGTAAAGCAGCAAGGGAGAGGAGATGGGCGCCGCCCTCAAGAAGTTGGCCCCTAGAGAAGCTAAGATCTCTGCTGCCTCACTCCCCTACGACCGCCTAGGTTGTGGGACACCTTTACCGTTATCTTTTACGGCATGTTGCTCATGCAGTGGTATTCTTGCTTCTTTAGGGAAAAGAATCTGAAAACTGAAACTCATGGACGTGTCTGGGTCCATAGCTGCACTTTGAACACTCCCATGAAAATCCAAGCTGCAGAACATGAAAAACCACCAGCAGCAACAGCAGCAACAGCAGCAGCAACACCAACAGAAGTAGTAGTTGTAGCAGCAGCAGCGGCAGCAGAATCAGTAGTAGCAGCGGCAGAAACAAAAAAGAAGAAGACGACAGTTGGCTTGACCAGCTGGCTGCTTTCTTTGCTTGGGGGGGGGGGGGGGGGGGTACGTCCCTTGTCTGAGCATGCGCAGGGACGTCCGGGGTTTAGTGGAGAGGTCATTAGTGACTGCTTTCTCCCTCTGGCGGCTGTCAGGGTGACGTGTTGTTCTGTCTTTTGTCTGCAGTGTCTGTTGTTGCTGGGATTGTGCTGGCCAGGGAGGCTGAAGTGCCCTGCCCTTCTTCTCTCCTGTCTCTTGTCCAATAGGAAGACTTTCTGTGTAGAGTTAGCAGTTATTTTCATCCTTTTATACTCTGTCATTTAGAGCAAGTCGTGACACTTTTCTGTCATAAAACACTAATGAGTAACAAGGTTTCGATTTTGTTTGTGGGAGTGAAAACATTTCTGAGGATATCCAAAGATGGCATATGAGTTTTAGTGCTTTTAAAAAATGATAACAGTTCTGTTGAATAAAAAGAAAATCAAAGTTTGCAGGCCAAAGTGGCAAATATGGAAAATGGGCCTCGAATAAAACAAACAAACAAGAAAAAACAACAATGCCATTAGTGGAGTCTTGGAGAATGAAAAAACACAAAGAAAGAAATAATGATGCAAACAAACAAACAAATAATGCCAGAGCTAAATACTTGGCGTAAACAAATCATTGAACAAGCAAACAACCAAACACAAACAAAACAGTTAACGATGCCAATGTAAAATCTTGGAGTTAAAAAAAAACACAGGAAAAAGTAAGGCGCAAGAAAGCTCACAGAGGAACAAACTGACAAACGATGCCTACTACAGTGAAATCTTGAGTAAAAAAGCAAAGAAACAAACAAAAGCAGGAGGTGGAGTTAATAGCTGTGGTTTTAGTCGGGAGATCGATGGGGGGTCCGGGGTCAGTGATATCATTAGACAGTCTGGAGTCTCTTTCACTGGAGGTCTGACTTTTCTTTGTCCCTAGCTATTTGGCGGTTTACCATTGCTCTGTCTGTCTGTTTGTTTGTCAGTTTGTCTGTCGGTTTGTGTGTGTGTGTGTGTGTGTGTGTGTGTGTGTGTGTGTGTGTGTGTGTGTGTGTGTGTGTGTGTTGTGTGGAGAGTGGTGTGTGTTGTGTGTGTGTGTGTGTGTGTGTTAGCGGCGTGAGTAATTATTCAGTTATGACTTACCAGAAACTTCAACATTTTATTCTGATGCAAGACATACTTGCACGACAACATGCGAGACGTGCACAGACAGACAGACAGACAGACAGACAGACAGACAGACAGACACAACACACACACACACACACACACACACACACACACACACACACACACACACACACACACACACACACACAACACACACATGCCCGCTCTTGCGTGTGAGCGGTGTGCAGACACACAGCCACGTACCCAAATCTCCTTGTTTTGACAGGAACCTTCGATTTTCCACTCATTGTGTGACAGTAAGAGGACGGTTTCCCCCCCCCCCCTCCCTCCTCACCTCTCCCCCCCCCCCCCCTCTCTCTCTCTCTCTCTCTCTCCCTGGTTTCTTCCCCTGATTCAAGAAAGCTGTGATACTACGGCCAAATCCGTAAGATCCTGACAGTGTTGTGTGTGTGTGTGTGTGTGTGTGTGTGTGTGTGTGTGTGTGTGTGTGTGTGTGTGTGTGTGTGTGTGTGTGTGTGTGTGTGTGTGTGTGTGTGTGTGTGTGTGTGTGTGTGTGTGTGTGTGTTGTGTCCTGATTCCCAGATGT
>CM060322.1:59318129-59328129 GCA_030674155.1 Stramonita haemastoma
GCTCAAAAAACACCTTTTTTCAGACCCTTAATGTGTTTCTTAGGCTCATCCAGGAGCCGAAACTCGAGTCAGGTCAGGCCAAAGGCATGGTTCTTACACAGAAATGCTACAATGCTGCAACTGAAAGACTTATTCTCTAGAATTTATTTTCATTTCATTTTTTTTTTTTTTTTTTTTAATTTGAATCTTTGATAAGTCATTTTCAAAATGATTGAGAAGTTGGTACCTGCACTTGTCTTTCCTCACTACTTTTTCCTCAATAATACTTTGTGGTCAAGTGGGAATTGCATCTTAGTAGATCCAAGTGTAGGCCATTATATTTTTTCCCAACTTCTCTTGCCTGTGCATGCACTTAAAGTGTTATTGCAATGTTTGGGTTATTATCCAGCTAAGACTGACCACTTGGCTGGATACAAACTTTATGACCTCCTTGCATCCTTTAATAGGATCCCCAAACTTAAGGCACAAAGATTCACTAGGTGCTTATTTTGTCTTATACATTTTGTCTTATACATTTTTTTTTTCCAACATATATTCTAAGCATATTTTCTTTCTCTTTTTATCATTGTCTTTTGAGGGCAGCTTCAAAAGGCCACAGGAATATCAAATATTCCTTTGAATGCAATTGACACTTTTAAATTTTGAAAAGTGTCTTGCTGTAAGGTACCACAGCAGGTGGAGTTTCAATCACCGCCGGGACCTCTGATGAGGGCTCATCCAGGAGCCGAAACTCGAGTCAGGTCAGGCCAAAGGCATGGTTCTTACACAGAAATGCCTACAATGCTGCAACTGAAAGACATTATTCTCTAGAATTTATTTTCATTTCATTTCATTTTTTTTTTTTTTTTTTTTAAATTTGAATCTTTGATAAGTCATTTTCAAAATGATTGAGAAGTTGGTACCTGCACTTGTCTTTCCTCACTACTTTTTCCTCAATAACCCTTAATGTGTTTCATGATTCCTGAGAGCACGTCGTTGTGACTGAAAACACTTTGCTTGTTATTCCTGAATACACTGCACTGACCTCAAAACCCATTCTGCGACTAAATCCCATTTTTTGTAACTCCAAAACATTATAGATCTAGTTTAGACCCGTAAGCGCATGTTACTGTAAACAAAGACGTGTAATCCAAGAACAGACATGTGGCTGTGATTAAAGGACACAGGTTTCTTCATGTCGTGTCATCCTAGCATAAAGCAGAATCTTAATAACATCTTGGTGGTCTTTAATCCATTCTTCTTACGCAGTGTCTCAGCTCTTCTGTTCTTGTTTGGCAAAGTGACATGCAGGTTTGACAGCCTTCAGCCTCTGGCTAAACCAGATGTGAAATTATCGGTGATCACTTTTATCGGGATGCGTGATTTCCCAGCTCTGAAGGGTGACGGGGATGGAAGGACACAGGGGGAGAGATTTCATTGCATGACAAGGCGTGCACAGGGTCAAGGTCACCTGCCAGTCCTGGACTCTCAGCAAATGAGGTCAGCCCTGAGGTCACCCCAGAGGTCAGCTGTGGCGTCATCTGTCAGGGAATCGCCTGAAATGTCCCATCTTTAGCGAAAGTTGAAAAATTCTGACATGCCCTGAGCTTTCCTATATTTTTGTCTGTGTTGAAGCGGCCTGATCTGTTAACCCTTTCACTTCAGCTGAGCAGGTTCAGTTCTTTTGCTTCGCTAGTTATTTTCACGGCTCTTATAAATCCATACTTTCCTCTTTCGTTTTTCCTTTCATCGTATCGTTTAATCTTGCCTGTTTATGCCCTGAGATTGCTATCTATTCATGTTTGCAGTCTTTTCCATTCTAGTCCTTTTGGCTCCTGTGCCTTTTTTCGCCGACTTTCTTGCTTTCTGTATGGAATATTTGAGAATAAAGATGAAAGCAGGCGTCGGGTACCCGACTGTCCGTTTTGATCTGTCCCTCAGTGGTGACCTCCCTAGCCTGCCCTGTCCAGCAGACAGAGACAGACAGCGGCAGTGGGGGTCTCCTGCCTTCTTTTCTTTTCTTTCACGCCTGCTGAATGTGGATGTGGCTGCAGTAGTCTGCACCTTTCCTCCCTCACACCTTCCTCCCTTTTTATGACAGCTACACACACACACACACATACCACACACACACACACACACAAACACACAAACACACACACACACACACAGTTCTGGCTCCTGGTTTCTTCGGCTCCTGTTTTCCGCTCCCTTTCTCTTTGAAGATAAGGAAAGGAATAGGGGTAAATCAGGAAAAAGTGTACATGAATTGAGGCAGTGAATGCACTACTCCGCCCCGTGATCACCACCCCAAAGCCTTTTGACAAAGCCAGGTCCTGAGTGTTCTCACACTCTCTGCTCTGTGACCACAGCATGACATTCTTTTTTTAACCTGCTCGTTTTGCCATGGGGATGTCTGTGAAGCCTTAGCTGACTGAGTCAGAGCAGACCAACATTTTAATCCATAACAATACAGGGCCTTTTCTGACTGGTGGCCTTCGAGCGGTTTGATGTTGATGAAATTGTAGACCATTGGTCAAGTCCTATCCTGTCATGCTGTTCATAGTCCTGCAGACCAGGAGTGCAGTTGAGCAAATCCGAATGTGGCAGGGTACTGGGGATGATGTTTTACAGGAAAAAAACTTCGTCAGATTGGAAGATTAGTTGTGTTGGGGGAGTGAAATACAAAACAGGAGGGCTCTTCTCTTATTTCTGGGGATAAGAAAGAAGCGATGCCTTTGATGTGTATGAAGCAGGGGGTGGGGTGGGGGTACAGAGTGGATGACAGGATGCCAGTGATATCCTCTATATCAACAGAGTCGTATCGATGTAACATTGTATCATTGATGTTATAGTCGTATCCATGTAACATGTGTCATCGATGTTATAGTTGTATCCATGCAACAGTGTGTCATCGATGTTATAGTCGTATCCATGTAACAATGTGTCATCGATGTTATAGTCGTATCCATGTGACAATGTGTCATCGATGTTATGTGTCATCGACCTCCTGTTTGCCTCTTGCTGCTAGTCACAGACCTGTGTGTTCACTCTGAATGGCCTAGTGTCACTATCTTCCTTCATTTATGCCTGATGACTAATTGGCAAAAAGCACTGAATATGTCGGTCACCCGTCTTTGTGATTATAGCACTTGTTTTTTGTTTTTGCCAGACAGAGCAGAAAAAGAAAAGATGAAGTTTATTTGTCCTACCACTAACACTGACTGAGGGCTGTGTCTGTGACTGACTATGTCTGGCTCCTCCCACGCTGTCTGTGCCAGTGTCATGCTGCTTCGTGCTCAGCACTTGAATACACTCTCTGCTTTTTGGTTTTCTTCTTTTCAGCCTGCTGGAGCTAGAGAATCTTTTTCCTACTGAAATCGTCTTTGTTTACTGCTGTTTTCCTTCCTTCCTTCTTCATTCATGAACATACTGACTTAAAGGAGGGAGAGAAATGAAAATACTCAGGCTCTGTATCTGTCTTAGCTTGCGTCCATCATTTTAAGAAATGAAAAATATACTCATTCTCTGTATCTGTCTTAGTTTGCGTCCATCATTTTATGAAATGAAAAATATACTCATTCTCTGTATCTGTCTTAGTTTGCGTCCATCATTTTATGAAATGAAAAATATACTCATTCTCTGTATCTGTCTTAGTTTGCGTCCATCATTTTAAGAAATGAAAAATATACTCATTCTGTGTATCTGTCTTAGTTTGCGTCCATCATTTTATGAAATGAAAATACTCATTCTCTGTATCTGTCTTAGTTTGCGTCCATCATTTTAAGAAATGAAAAATATACTCATTCTCTGTATCTGTCTTAGTTTGCGTCCATCATTTTATGAAATGAAAAATATACTCATTCTCTGTATCTGTCTTAGTTTGCGTCCATCATTTTAAGAAATGAAAAATATATTCATTCTGTGTATCTGTCTTAGTTTGCGTCCATCATTTTAAGAAATGAAAAATATACTCATTCTCTGTATCTGTCTTAGTTTGCGTCCATCATTTTAAGAAATGAAAAATATATTCATTCTGTGTATCTGTCTTAGTTTGCGTCCATCATTTTAAGAAATGAAAAATATACTCATTCTGTGTATCTGTCTTAGTTTGCGTCCATCATTTTAAGAAATGAAAAATATACTCATTCTGTGTATCTGTCTTAGTTTGCGTCCATCATTTTAAGAAATGAAAAATATATTCATTCTGTGTATCTGTCTTAGTTTACGTCCATCATTTTAAGAAATGAAAAATATACTCATTCTGTGTATCTGTCTTTGTTTGCGTCCATCATTTTAAGAAATGAAAAATATATTCATTCTGTGTATCTGTCTTAGTTTACGTCCATCATTTTATGAAATGAAAAATATATTCATTCTGTGTATCTGTCTTAGTTTACGTCCATCATTTTAAGAAATGAAAAATATATTCATTCTGTGTATCTGTCTTAGTTTGCGTCCATCATTTTAAGAAATGAAAAATATATTCATTCTGTGTATCTGTCTTAGTTTACGTCCATCATTTTAAGAAATGAAAAATATATTCATTCTGTGTATCTGTCTTAGTTTACGTCCATCATTTTAAGAAATGAAAATACTCAGGCTCTGTACCTGTCTTTGTTTGCGTCCATCATTTTAAGAAATGAAAAATATGATACTATTCATTCTGTGTATCTGTCTTAGTTTGCGTCCATCATTTTAAGAAATGAAAAATATGATACTATTCATTCTGTGTATCTGTCTTAGTTTGCGTCCATCATTTTAAGAAATGAAAAATATGATACTATTCATTCTGTGTATCTGTCTTAGTTTGCGTCCATCATGTCAAGCTATTGTGGTTTATGTCGCTGCCTGTCTGCATGCGTTGCCATTCTGGCTGTGCCGTCATATCAACACACTCTCTCCTGTCTTATCGATAGTTATTGACGTTCAGCAGTATCATGTCTGAGTCTATAGAGAGCAGAACAGTGCTGTCATCTCTTCTTCTGCTATGACCTTTAGGGGGGTGGGGGTGGAGGGGGGACTGAAAGAAAATAAATTGATGTCAGTAGGTTTGCTAAATTTGGCTATTTATGATGGAAATGTAAAGGAATGGAAGAACAGACCAGCTTTCATTAGGTTCTGGCTCCACATTCAAGCTGACTGCACCGATTGTGAAGTGGGTCCCTAGTGCAGAGTATTGAATGACTGTAAAGGCTATTCTAGACAGGAAGTACGCTCTGCATCAAACAGGCGACGCTATGGCCTGTACAGATGTTGGACCTTGATGCGGGCAAACATCATGTGCTTTGTTGCTGAGTAGAGGTAAAAGGAAGGTAAAACTGGCGAAATACGATACATAGCCACCCGTTTTCAGTTTCAGCTCTGCTGCCTGTTTGCAATCATCATATTTTGCGATAGAAATGTCGTATGGTTCTGTCTTGTACTTCTGTTGTGAAGTCTGTGTCGTGTCTGTCGTTTGCGTCTGTCTATCTTTTGCATGATTGTCTTCTGTGTCTGTCTGTCACTCTATCATGTTTGTGTGTTTGTCTTCTTCGTTTGATGTGTCTGTCTGTCTATCTGTTTGTATGTGTCTATATGTCTATCCGTTTGTATGTTCTGTCTGGTACTATCTCTTTTGTATGTGCCTTCTGTCTGTCTCTGTCTGTCTGAAGGGGAGGCCACTCTACCCGACATTCCTCTCTGTGCTTGGACTGTCAACTTTCAGAGTCAAGACCCAGTTGTCTCCCTCCATTGTCAGCTGCATCCCCTGTCTTGTCTTGTCCTGTCTTTGTCTCCTCTGTTCTTTCTGCACTGTCCTGTCTGCTTTTCACTGTGGTCTTTTCCCCTTCTTTCCTGTCTATTAAAATCTGTTCATCTCTCCTGAACGGTCGCATGTGTGTGAATGATTCGAATGCAAGTGCTCTCCTTTGTTTGCTTCTCAAGATTCTGTGCTCTAAAACTCCCATATGGTTATTATCATTGTTGTTCCTAGTATTCTATTACCGTGCGCTATTGTTGTGTACAGTCTGCCATAGTTTTTGTCGGTACAAATTGTGGATGTTCAAGTTTGACTAAGTGTGACCTAAAATAAGGTTTTCCATTGGATGACCGTGTCTTGATTACTGTGGTTTGGGTTATTCTGTGTGTGTGTGTGTGTGTGTGTGTGTGTGTGTGTGTGTGTGTGTGTGTGTGTGTGTGTGTGTGTGTGTGTGTGTGTGTGTGTGTGTGAGAGAGAGAGAGAGAGAGAGAGAGAGAGAGAGAGAGAAGAGAGAGAGAGAGAGAAGAGAGGAGGAGGAGTGAGAGAGGAGAGAGGAGTGAGAGCGATCAAGTAAGTGAGTGAGTGATAATTATTCCCGTTATTCCATTGGCTACAGAAAAGTAAAAACATACATACTTTTTTCACCCTGCCCTTGCGCTGAGAAGGAACTATCGTTTATAATTACAGCTAATAACTTCATGTAAACGTTTTTGTTTGTTTTTGAGAGATAGATACAGACAGAAAGAAGACAGACACATAGAAAGACAGACAGACAGAAAGACAGACAGACAGACAGACAGACAGACAGACAGACAGGCAGTGGAAGAGACAGTAGTAAATGAAGAAAGGTATGAAGAGTAAGAACTGATATCCACTGACGCCATAACCAGTTTATGCAGACAATTCTACGTAAAGTAACTAGGAAAACATAACAGCTTTGAAAAAAATGACATCAATGCTATAAACACGTTTGATCGATGTGTCATACGCGTGCACAGAGAGAGAGAGAGAGAGAGAGAGAGAGAGAGAGAGAGAGAGAGAGAAGAGAGAGAGAGAGAGAGAGAGAGAGAGAGAGAGAGAGAAAGAATACTTCTAATGGTAAAAAAAACGGCTCAAAGATTGAAAAAAATGTCAAAGTAGGACTCAAAGAAGGAAATCGAAAATAGAAATAGACGGTTTATTATTTCGTTTTTCTTTCTGCATCTTATTTATTTATTTTCTTCATTATCATTCGATTATTTATTTTATTTTATGAAAGAGGGACTGATTGACTGATGTGCCGTCTGATCGTAAATTAGTTTGTTAGGGATCTTGCAGCATCGGAAAATTACGAAATCGGGAACTGCAAGGGGAAATTTGGGGAGGGAGGGGGTAGTAGTATGGGTGGGTGGGGTATAGAGAATGCAGTTGAAATTCTTCTTTCTCCTTGGTGGTTGGTGTGTGTGTGTTTATTAAAATGTTTTTTTTAAATTATTTTATGTTGTTTCTGTGTTTTTCTTTTCTTTCTTTCTTTCTTTTTTCTGTTTACTGTTTGTTTCTCTGGCCCTCTTTCTTCTTTGTCTGTCTGTCTGTCTGTCTGTCTCTGTCCTGTCTGTCTGTCTGTCGTCCGTCCTGTCCGTCCGTCCGTCCGTCCGCCCGTCCGTCCGTCCGCTGTCTGTCTGTCTTCTGTTCTTTCTTCTTCTGTCTGTCTGTTCTTCTTCTTTCTTCTTTCTTTCTTTCTTTCTTTTCTTTCTTTCTTCTTTCTTTCTTTCTTTCTTTCTTTCTTTCTTTCTTTCTTCTTTCTTTCTCTCTTTCTTTCTTTGGCTCTATCAAGGAACATCAGACACCAAGCCAACATAGACCCAAATACTAATTTGTGAGCATGAAAGTCTGTGTTTTGCTTAGTGATGAGGATGGGTTTGTTTGTTGTTTTTGTAGGTCTCTTGTGTTTCTTTTCTTGTTCGGTTTTGTTCGCTTGTGTGATTGTTCACTTGATCTTGTTGAGTTTTTAAGCCCCTCGCTTTCTTCTTTCTTTTTTTTCTTTTTTCTTCTTTTTTCTTTCTTTCTTTCTGTCTCTCTTACTCACTCTCTCTGCTCTCTCTTATCTTTGTTTTTTCTTTTTTCTTTTTCTTTCTCTTTCTTTCTTTCTTTCTTCTTTCTTTCTCTTCTCTCTTTCTTTCTTTCTTTCTTTCTTTCTTTCTTTTTCTTTCTTTCTTTCTTTCTCTTATCCTCTTACCTCCTCTTCTTTAGCCTTTTCTCACTTATACCTTTCTTTGTTTTTTCTATCTTTCTTCTTTTTTTTTGTCTTTCTTTTTTCTTTTTTTTTTCCAAATGTTCTATCTCTTGCTGTCGTTTTTTTTATAATAATTTTTTCTTTCTTCCTTTCCATTCTTTCTTTCTCTTTTTGAAGGCAGATCAGACTGCAAACAGCTCTAAGTGATGACACACATCACAAAGTCGGAGAAGAAAGGAAGAGAGAGGGAGAGAACTATTTCTTTTTTTTCTTTTTACTTTGTTTTTCCGTTATCCAATTTATTTGAATTTTGTCTCACGTGTATCTTTGGATTCTTTAAGCCTATATACTCTCGCACCCCCTTTCTTTCTTTCTCTCTTTTTTTTTCTTCTTTTCTTTCTTTCTCTCCCGATTTTGTGCTTGTGTTTTTTTCTTCTTTCTGTTTTTTAAATAGATTTTTCCCCTTTATTTTCTCCTTCCTTCCCTCTTTTCATTCATTCTTCACATCTTTATTCAGATATCAGACCGCAAATAGTCCCCAAAATAATCCTCTACATCACAGGATGGGAGCTGGGAAGAGAGAACAAAGGTTGTTTGTTGTGTGTTTGTCTGCTTGTTTTTTGTTCTGTCTGTTTGTTGTTGTTGTTTGTTTGTTTGCTAGATCTTCTCTGACATGTTTGAGCGAGTTTCTTTAGGTCCCATCTTCTTTACAGTTCTTTCTCTTTTCTTCTCTGTTTCTTTCTTTCTTTCTTTCTTTCTTTCTTTTGTTCTTCTTCTTTTTTTCTTTCTTTCTTTCTTTCTTTCTTTCTTTCTTTCTTTCTTTCTTTCTTTCTTTCTTTCTTTCTTTCTTTCTTTTTTCTTTCTTTCTTTCTTTCTTTCTTTCTTTCTTTCTTTCTTTCTTTCTTTCTTTCTTTCTATCTTCTCTCCTCCCTCTTTGTTTGTTTGTTTCTTTCTTTCTTTTTCAATCTTTCCCTCTGTTAGGGAACATCAGACCCTTAACTGGTCGATGGTGATCACAAACATCAGAACTTGTGGATTGTAGGAAAGGATAGTGGCGTTATTTTTGTGTTTCCCCCTTTTCCCCTTTTTGTGGTTTTTAACGCACAGGAAAGTCCCATATAACCAAATAATGCCATAGTATTAAATATGTTACCTGCCAACTGCTAGAGTGTACGCGTGACCAGACTGCAGAGAAAGAATGGAGACCAGCTGACAGATGACAGGAGAACAGACTGAGATGACCAAATTAGCAGAGATTACAGAGAAAAAGAATGATAGGCAGAAACAACGAGAGTGATTAAAACAGAAAACAAAGGAAAAGAGAGAGAAGAGAGAGAGAGAGAGAGAGAGAGAGAGAGAGAGAGAGAGGAGAGAGAGAGAGAAGAGGTTGGTGCTGGACTTTCCAGAAAGTGGGACACCATCTATTGTGAAAGACCTTTCACAGGACAAAAAGGGTCCTCAACGCAAAATGTGACCATTGGTAAACCTCTCAACTCCAGTCAAGGTACAAAAAGAAAGAAAGAGAAAGACCTGTCCCGCTTTCTCACCCTGCTCCGGTCAGCCCGATGAGAGAGATCTGAAGAAGAGGTTCCCCGTTCTTCCTCTCCCTGTCAGGGTTTTTTAATTGTTTTTTCATCGTTTTTTGCTTATTGCTTTTTTAATACCGTCTTAATCAGTTTACTCTATCCTAATTATCTTTCAAAGAGAACGTACTGAAAACTCCAGGTTTCATTTTTGTCATAAACATCGTCTTTCCCCTTCCCTCTGTTCTTCTTATCTCTGCATGTCTGTGGTGAGGTTTTCATTGTAATGTGTTCAACCTGGCTGAACCGTTGCCTGCTGACGACAGAGGCTGTGCTGTGTGCCGCAGTGCCGTGACGCTGCAGGCGGTGGGCTGTAAACGTCAGGAGAGGTTAGCGCTGTGCAGAGGGGACGTTTAGCTGATGCACCGCGCCACCTTGCCGTAAAGAAGCAAACCAACAAATGAACCAAACAACAAGAAGGCTCCTTTGCCTGAAGGGTCCTGAGAGAGAAATAGCAAGACGCACCCATTTCTTTTGCCCCAAAGT
>CM060322.1:59333129-59339163 GCA_030674155.1 Stramonita haemastoma
AAAAACATCCAAAATATATTTAATAACACATTGTTACGACAACTCATGACAATAAAATAAACTCTCCCCACACAAACACAAGTATATACCCGCGCGCGCACACGCACGCTCTGGGTTGAAGAAAATCTGTGTGTGTGTGTGTGTGTGTGTGTGTGTGTGTGTGTGTGTGTGTGTGTGTGTGTGTGTGTGTGTGTGTGTGTGTGTGGTGTTGTTGTTGTTGTTGTTGTTGTCTTCCATTTAACGTCTGTTCACTCTAAGTGATATTAGACAAAAGTGTGTGTGTGTGTGTGTGTGTGGTGTGTGTGTGTGTGTGTGTGTGTGTGTGTGTGTGTGTGTGTAACAATGCAAGTGTCAGTGGTATGGTTCTGAACAATACCATTACCCAAACTACCGTCATTGAAAAAAATCATACTTGGTGCCCTCTAAACGAATCGCTTAGAAGTAAATTCCGTAACAATGAAAAGATAGTAACTAGTTATGTGCTGTGCACTTGTTTTCTTTCGTTATTATTTGTTGATAATACCAACATCAACAACAAAATCCCTTATCAAAAAAGGATAAGCGTAGACACCTCTTCGAGATGATAATTCTATGTATGTATTTAACCGCCCCTGTTTGCATGAAAACTGAAAGGCGCTGCAATGTTTGCGTTACTATCCAACCGATACTTAGGCTGTGTATGCACTTGATGATTTCTGTTACATCATTGTGGACCCTCAGCATAGGGCACAGACATTTACACGTTAGGACAGTTCCTCTTTTATGCATGTCTTCAATACCAAGCGATATTTTCTACCCTATAGCGACTTCACAGGCATCTACACCTAAAGGCCAATATCAAGTCAGGTCAGACTAAATAAACAATCATTAATTTGGGGGAAAACCTCGAACACTGTAGTTACATGAGTTGATTGCAGGGCCTGACATGCCAGGCGCCTAACGGCAGCGCAACGCACTTTCGCTCATACGTCAGACGACAATACTGTCTGAGCGATCGATGGACAAGAACAAGGAAATAATTGATTCTTCAAGTCTTTCTCTTGTCTTAATAATTTTTTTCACATTGGCGAAAGAATTTAAGCCTATAGCAACACACCCCAGTATAGTCTTTTCACAGTGACTCGGTGTCTACAAACCCTTACATGTGGAATCAGAGCGAGTCACTGGATCAAGAAATGAAGAAATAAACAATAATCCACTCAATTCAGTCAGCCTCACACACTCTTTACTTAAAAAAAAAACAAGAAAAGAAATTCTTACCAACAGCAAAGAGAAGACAAACAAGGAACGATGTCAACAGCATGATGGCAGTAAGTCTGTCTTTGCTGTGCTGACTGGTAATTTGTGAGCGTTAAGTTACCTAGGGCAGCAGTGGTTGCTTATATAGCCAGTGAAAGTGAAGTGAGGGTGAGTGGATGGGCAGACAGGTGTCCAGGAGTGTGCCGAGTTCTCAGATAGTTGACACGTTGGGTCATTTACCTGTATCCTTCTTTGGGTATCACACACCTTCATAGGCTGCTGTAAATCTTCCTTCTGGTGTCCGTGGCTATCCACCTGCCTGTGTCTGTCTGTCTCTCTGTCATATCTGTACCTGCATGCCTGCATGTCTCTCTGTCTCTGTCCCTCTTCTTCTTGTTCTTCTTGTTCTTCTTGTTCTTCTTCTTGTTCTTCTTGTTCTTGTTCTTCTTGTTCTTGTTCTTCTTGTTCTTCTTGTTCTTCTTCTTGTTCTTCTTCTTGTTCTTCTTCTTGTTCTTCTTCTTGTTCTTCTTCTTCTTCTTCTTCTTCTTCTTCTTCTTCTCCTTCTTGTTCTTCTTCTTCTTCTTCTTCTTCTTCTTCTTCTTCTTCTTCTTCTTCTTGTTCTTCTTCTTCTTCTTCTTCTTCTTCTTCTTCTTCTTCTTCTTCTTCTTCGCATTTTTAGCATTCTTCTTCTTCTTCTTCTTCTTCTTCTTCTTCTTCTTCTTCTTCTTCTTCTTCTTCTTCTCTCCCTCCTCCTCCTCCTCCTCCTCCTCCTCCTCCTCCTCCTCCTCCCTGCTCCTCCTCCTCCTCCTTCTTCTTCTTCTTCTTCTTCTTCTTCTTCTTCTTCTTCTTCTTCTTCTTCCCTGTCTGTCTGTCTGTCTGTCTGTCTGTCTGTCTGTCTGTCTGTGTCTGTCTGTCTGTCTGTGTCTGTCTGTGTGTCTGTCTGTCTGTCTCTGTCTCTGTCTCCCTCTCTCTCCTCTCTCTCTCTCTCTCTCTCTCTCTCTCTCTCTCTCTCTCTCTCTCTCTCTCTCTCTCTCTCTCTCTGGGGGGGCGGTCACGAGAAGTGAAGCGGACAGGGCGTACATTTTCTGTGAGCAGCAGTAAAACTAGAAATTCATTCAAAAATGCCAGTTACTGGACTTCCAGCGGCTGTGGAGAGGACCTTAGGCGCCCTGCTGACCGACAATGCAGTTTCCAGCTGGAAAGTGGCAGGAGAAGGGGACAGCGTGGTTTTTGTCTTGCGACTGAAACCAGTGGACACAACAGTGTCAACCAACATGGCGGATCCAACAGTGAATCGCAGCACACAAGCACAGTACTACAGGAAAAAATCGTTTTCTCAAAGACGACGAGATGTTGAACGGTCTCGAAAGCATAAAGAGAAGCAGGCAAGTGTTGTGTGTGAAAGTGACTGTGTCCTCAGTGCCTCGAGTCTGCCTGACAGTGGAGTAGAACAGGGGAATACAGCATGTGTAGATACACATGGAATAGATCTACCAACAACACACACACAGGACATCAACACAAAAACATCAGTTAAGTTGCCATCATCGGTTGATTTAGAACCTCCCTGTATGTCTGATTGTAGTGACTGTGCTGATATGTGTGTTTTGCAGCCTGAGGTGAACAATGATAATATTGTTGGTGCATTCGACACAAGAAATGTCAAACAGTACGTGGCTACTCTAACTGATAGATCCGTACAGAGAAGGCTAAGAGACAGACAAAGAAATACACAGTTTAGAAAATCCGTGCTACATCATTCAGACGGTGAAGATATTGTGACGTGTGAGTCAGACGACATTGTGATCCAGTGCGCAGGCCAACCAGACACTGAGCCAGTATGTGTGTACTGGTTTGTCAAACAGCAAGAGAAAAACATGCTAAAAGAGGAACGTGTCAAACTCGCCAGTTTGCGGAATGGGAAGCGTATCCAGAACACACTACACACGGAGACCCTATCGTGTGCTTCAAGGGACTTAGCGATACTTAGAGACCTATTACAGCAGTCT
The DNA here is from genome assembly GCA_030674155.1 of Stramonita haemastoma. Lineage (NCBI taxonomy): Eukaryota > Metazoa > Mollusca > Gastropoda > Neogastropoda > Muricidae > Stramonita > Stramonita haemastoma. Next base: position 59,336,378 of record CM060322.1, read on the forward strand.
CTTGGCTAGGCCTAGCCTAGACCTAAGGGTGTGTTTGTGACAAAGACTGGTCGAAAGAAAGGCTCGGAATGCTGTAACATATCTGGACAGTAAAGAGTTTGTGTCTGGATGTACATTACTAATCAATGCTGTGGTTTCCATGGCTTGGAGTAGCGTAGTGTGTCAGCTTAAAGCAATTATCGTTATCGTTATTGGGCAACCCCCTTCATGTATGGGCCAATGGCCTTTTTTCATGACTAAACCTTTCGAGTTCGAGTTCTCTCTCTCTCTCTCTCTCTCTCTCTCTCTCTCTCTCTCTCTCTCTCTCTCTCTCTCTTTCAATCATTTGTTGAAAGAAGTAATGCCGCGCGCGTGCATGCGTGTGAGTGCAGGCAGTCATGCTTACTGTGGTGCGCGTTTTTAAGCGGATACCTGCGCACTCTTTTTTGTAGATAAGAACATTTTTTTGTTGATAAGCGCTTTAATTTGTTATTGAAGATATAGCCCTATACAAATTCCAATTATTATTATCGTTATTAACATTATTATTATTAACACTGTAGCTATTCATACTACAATGTGCTGATATAACAAACCGTAATGTAACGTTGTTGGAGAGTGTCGTCATTATTTAATAAAGAAGATTTCATTGTGTTGCTGTGATGTAGTTTTCATACTGCATGACTATAAGGGTTAGAGAGGGCCTGTTGGCTGAGTGGTTACAGACGTTTCACAAGGATCCAGGAGTTACGGGTTCCAGTTTCACTGACAGCCACCCCGTTACAAGAAATTCTGGTTCGAAACAGAAAAAAACCTGCCATGACTGTAGTCCCCATTTGGTGTTTCACCTCAACACAAACATCTACAGTCTGTCATGCATGCACACCGACCCCCATTCTAACCTTCGAAAAAGAGTATATGGAGAGACAGAGACAGACAGACAGACAGACAGACAGATAGACAGACAGACAGACAGACAGACAGACAGACAGACAGACAGACAGACAGTCAGACAGGTGAATTTTCCTTAACTTGCGGCAATAGGTTTTTTTTTCGCTATTTGACTTGGCTTGCATAGAGTGTAAAAGCAGACAGTGTAAGAATGAGCAGGTGTAAGTCATCTAACACTACGTGTGACGATGGCAAGAGGTAGACTACACTTGACGGCCCAGGTGCACTTGACTGCCACTTACACTGTGGCCAGGGGTGTTGTGAGGGCAGTCACGATGTCCACTGCTTTACCTGCCCGAGGGGGAAACGACCTGGGAAACTTCAGGTGTTGTGCATAACTGTAATGCTGATACCAGGTGTTGCGCTAGGACTGTATTGCTGATATCAGGTGTTGCGCTAGGACTGTATTGCTGATATCAGGTGTTGCGCTAGGACTGTATTGCTGATATCAGGTGTTGCGCTAGGACTGTATTGCTGATATCAGGTGTTGCGCTAGGATTGCAATGTTGATATCAAATGGTATTGTTGCCCCGTGGGATACCTGGGGCCCGTCACTATAAATAGCATCCCCACCTGCAAATTCTTTGATAGGAATTTCCTCTTTATTACCCCTCTCTTTCTTTCTTTCTGCCTCGTTCCTTTCCTTCCTTTCACATCCATCTTGTCTATTTTCTTTGCCACCTGGTCCATTCTCCTGCCTATTTTGTCCCAGACAGACTTAAAAGATAACAATTCTCTCCCACGCCGAAGTCGGACACGCTAGGCCTGACTTGTCAGGCGCTTAACGGTAGTGCAATGCATTTTCTCTCACATGACAGACAACGGTGGTTACTGTCTGTGCATTTGACGAAGACGAAGGAGAAAAAATGGCTGACTATGGAGGCATTATGCTTACTGTCAAGTAAATGGCTCATGCAATATAACAATCACTGGAACATAGCTACTCTACAGATATTTAAAAATGAATCCATGTTGTGATTTCAGATGCAGTGACGCAGTGACGCCTGCAGTGCTTCAGTGACAGCTGCTTCTTCCTTCATGCTGGTTTAGCTGAGGAACGAGAGTTGTGTGGAGAGGAGCAGGGCAGGGCAGAGGTCACTGATACTGCCTCAGGTAAGAGCCCACCTTGCTGTGTGTGCACTGTCGGTCTGTGATGTGTAACTGCCTGTCTGTCTGTTCTCTGATGCTACCTAGATAGCCTCTCATTTGGTCTCTGTGTTCTGTCTGCTTGTCTGTCTGTTCGTCTGTCTGTACTAGCTCTCTGTGTGTGTGTGTGTGTGTGTGTGTGTGTGTGTGTGTGTGTGTGTGTGTGTGTGTGTGTGTGTGTGTGTGTGTGTGTGTGTGTACTAGCTGTGTGTCTGTCTGTCTATCTGTCTGTGTTTCTGTTCCCCGATGCTATTCAAATAGCATCTATTCTGTCTGCATGTCTGTCTGTCAATTTGTCTCTCTGTCTGTCTAACTTTCTGTCTGTCCGTCTTTCCGTCTGTGTTTTTGTCCACTTTAGCTTCACCTATCCCGTAGTGTTGTAAATTGTTGGGGCGCCACTGAGGATTTCCCGACCAGCTTTCTCCACTCCTCACGGTTTCAAGCTTTCTGTAGCCAGTCTTGCCCCTCACAGCCCCTCATGCTGCTCAGATAGCACCTCCCGTGGCCTGTCTGTCTTGCCTGTCTGTCTGTCTGACAGTCTGTCTGTCTATCTGGCAGTCTGTTTGTCGGTCTATACCCTAATTCTGGTAAGAAAACATCTTCTTTAGGCTCTCTGTCCTATCAACCTACTTGTCTGTCTATCTGACAGTTTGTCTGTCTACGTCTGTCTGTCTGTTTGTCTGTTTGTCTCTTTCTGTCCCCTGTTGCTG
>CM060322.1:59339263-59341763 GCA_030674155.1 Stramonita haemastoma
GAACCCCTTTTCATTTCAGGGGATAATGGAGCGTCATTATGGCCACAGGTTTGCGATGCCTCACTGACCTCTTTGTGTTCCTTCAGCGTTTGTCCTCTAAATCATGTTCTAATGCTTTTTAACTGGCAGGCTTTTTGTCTTGCTTTTTTGTGATGGGTTTTTTATGGGATATGGGGTTTTCATTCTTTAGTTTTTGTGCTGAATTCGGAAATGTGCTTGCCTCATTGATTATTATGGACTTTTGTACATTTTTGGAATAGTGTCGTCCTCTGTGAGTTTCTGTGAGGTTTTGTATTTATACGGCCATCTGTAAGTCTCTCTCTCTGTCTCTGTTTGTCTCTGTCTCTGTCTCTCTCTGTCTCTCTCTCTCTCTCCTGGTCTCCCTCCTCCTCCTCCTCCTTTTCCTCTCTTCCCTTTTGAATTTCTTTCTAATTCCTCCAGTATTTATTTCTTCTGGTGTCCATCTATGAAGGATGGAACCAGTTTTTTACTCTTCCTGATAAGAAATGACAGCAGTAATTGCATGTAGCGATGACGAATGCAACTCCCTCTTCATTTCATGCAGATGACAAACCCTTAGTTTTTGCTTCTGCTTTTTTGGAGGCCTCAAATTGAATACTTCCAGTAAATCTCAGACCTGTATTTTTCTTTTCAACAATATTTGATGGTTTTAAATTGCATGGTATTTTAAAAGTTGTTTTTTTATTTTTTGTGCTAAATTGAGAATTTCCTGGTCTCATTGATTGCTATTGATGTTAAGCCTCTATGGAATATAATGGATGTGTAGCAGTTCTCTCTCTTTATCTGTCTGTCTCTCTAAGTCTCTGTCTCACTCTATTCCTCCCTCTCTCTCCCCTCTCTTTTGTATCCCTAAGGGCGGGGACTGGATGTAAAAAAAAGCACATGAGTGTTTATTCATAATCGTATAAAAATTGATTTGATTTGATTTGATTTGATTTGATTTGATTTGATTTGATCTCTCTCTCTCTCCTCTCTCTCCCCCTCTCTCTCTCTCTCTCTCTCTCTCTCTCTCTCTCTCTTCTCTCTCTCTCTCTCTCCTCTCTCTCTCTCTTTCTTCCCCACTTTTCCTCTCTCTCCCTCCCTCCCTCTCTTCCTCTCCCTCTCTCTCCCTCTTTCTCTCCCCTCTCCCTTCATCTCTCTTTCTTTCTCTCTCTCCCTACCCCTCTCTCTCACCCTATTATGTATTTCGTTATATCGTAATGCTTTTCCAAATCTACTTTGCATTGCACTGTGGCCCAATGCCGATGTGCAATTAAAATCATTTCAGTGTTCAGTGTTCAATGTATTCTCTCTCTCTCTCTCTTCTCTCTCTCTCTCTCTCCTCTCTCTCTCTCTCTCTTCTCTCTCTCTCTCTCTCTCTCTCTCTCTCTCTCTCTCTCTCTCTCTCTCTCTCACTTCCCTCCCTCTGTCTCTCCCCCTCTCTCTCTCTCCCCTCTCTCTCCGTCTCTGTCTCTGTCTCTCTGTCTGTCTCTCTCTCTCTGTCTCTGTCTCTCTGTCGGTCTCTCTCTGTGTCAGTCTCTCTCTGTGTCTCTGTCTCTGTCTCTCTGTTTCTCTGCCTGTCTGTATGTCTCTGTGTCTCTGTCTCTGTCTCTCTGTCTCTGTCTCTCTGTGTCTCTGTCTCTTTTCACTGTATCCCTATATCTTTCCTTTTCCTGCCTTCTCGCATCTATAGGGAAATGTTATTGATTTTTATTCTTCCCTGAAAAGAAATGACAATGATAAGTGTAGCAGTGACCTGACTTCGCCTTCATGTCTTACAAAGATCGTGGCGTATTATTTTTTATCACAGATTTGTGAAGGATTCAGTGGTTTTCTCATAGTCTGTGTTTTTAAACCGAGCGATACATTCATGATTTCAATGGACTTTTGATCACTTGCTTTTTGGGGTTTATTCGGAAATAGCATATGTCTTATTTATTATCATTGATTTTATCTCTCTGGAATATTATCGTCATAGATTTGTGTGATTCTGTCTCTTGGTTGTCTCTCTGTTTGTTTGTTTTTCTGTCTGTCTGTCTGTATTTGTCTGTCTGTCTGCGCTGTCGCTGAACAAATGACCTTTCTTCTGGCGCGAATTCCATAGTCGACACTGACTGACGGAGGCCTACATGTACATGTCTGTCTGTCAGTCTGTCTGTCAGTCTGTCTGTCTCTCTTTCTCTGTCTGTCTGTCTGTCTGTCTGTCTGTCTGTCTCTCTCTGTCTCTCTCTGTCTCTCTCTGTCTCTCTCGGGGTTGGTCACGAGACGCGAAGCGGACAGGGCGTACATTTTCTGTGAGCTATAGTAAAACTCGTAATTCATACAAAAATGCCAGTTACTGGACTTCCAGCGGCTGTGGAGAGGACCTTAGGCGCCCTGCTGACTGACAATGCAGTCTCCAGCTGGACAGTGGCAGGAGAAGGGGACAGCGTGGTTTTTGTCTTGCGACTTAAACCAGTGGACACAGCAGTGTCAACCAACATGGCGGATCCAACAGTGA
>CM060322.1:59346763-59359263 GCA_030674155.1 Stramonita haemastoma
TGAAGAGTTTATTTATTTTAATTCTTCCCTGATTAGAAACGACAGCAACAACTGCAGCACTAATGCAAACCCGTCTTCATTTCACACGGCTGATAATTATGGAGGCAGGATAGTACAGAGGTTAGAGCGTTGAGCTCATGACCTCATGGCTCAGATTCCACCCATCATTGAGATGTCGTTCGAGGGGACTGGCCCAGGAGTTAACACCAGTACCAATTCCAATGCCCAGAAAGTCCTTTGGATGAGACTACAAACCGAGGCTCCATGTGTGAACCCCCGCACAATATCTTGCCCACACGTTAAAACCTGTTCTACATTTCGAAAGAGTACGCCCTTTTATACGGGTAGGAAGGATGACCAGGTAATAAAAAACTCGCGTACGCCAGTGTCGTGTTTATACCTAGTCTCCAAAGTTGGAACGCGGCTGCCTCAGTGTTGGGTAAAAAAACATCGCGTACACAAAGTCTCACCATTGGTGAACCTTGGAGCTCTAGCCTTTCTCACTGTGCTCTGTGTTTTCTTGTATTTTTCTTGTTTTCTTTTCTTCTTTTTTTCGTTCTTCGCCTGAACCTCCCAGGTTCAATATGTTTCCTTTCAAACAATATTTCACTGAGTTTTTTAACTGTCATTTTTGTCTATTGCTGTTGTCCTTTATTGTGCATGTCTTATTGATCGTCCCGCTGTTACTGGCAGTGCTATTATCAAATATGCAGGGTTTTCGATCGTTCTCTCTGTATCTGGCTCCGTCTGTCTGTCTGTCTGTCTGTCTGTCTGTCTGTCTGTCTGTCTGTCTGTCTGTGCCTCTGTCTGTATCTCTCTCTCTCTCTCTCTCTCTCTATCTGGAGGTAAAAAGCACACGAGTGCTTATTCCATTATCCTCGATATATAAAAAAATAAATAAAAAGATATATATCTCTCTCACTCCCCGCTTCTCGCTGTCTTCCCCCCTTTTTCTCCCATCCCATCTGTAATCCACACAGAGTGTTTCTTGTTGGCTAATAAGAAAGGACAGTGATAAGCATAGCACTGATCCACTCTCATCTTCCTGTCACGGAGAAAAGTCAGTCATTGCGGGCTGCTGACTGTAGGGATGCTCCTCCTGTGTTTTCCTCATCTTGTGTGATCTTCTGTCCAGCAATGGTGCAGTGCTTAATGATTGGCAAAACATCTTTCCCTTTACTTTTGGGATTTATTGGAAAATCGGTTCGCTCTTATTGTTTTTGTTTCTGTTGATTTCTTTCAATTTTATGTGAATCTTGAATATAATCATCGGGTACCATTTTTTCATCTTTGTCTGCCTGCTTACCTGCCTGCCCCCCTCCCCCCTTCTCTCTCTTTCTCTCTCTCTATTTCTCTCTCTAAATTTCTCTCCGTCTCTGTCTCTGTCTGTCTCTCTCTCTGTCTCTCTCTCTCTGTCTGTCTGTCCTTTCTTCCCAGTTTGACGAAAATATCAAACTGAATGTCAAAGTCATTCGGATGAGACTATAAACCGAGGTCCCGTGTGCGAACGCACGCAGAACATCTTGCGCACACGTTAAAATCCCGGTCCGCCTTTCGGAAGAGCAGGCCATCGTGTGCCGGTAGGAGCGGATGACAAAATTATATTTAAAAAATCCCAGCATGCACACAGGTGTCGTATTAAGACACTATCCCTGAGGGAAAAAAAAAAGGGTAGGCGCTGCACTTGTGGCGACGCGCTCTCCCCGGGGAGAGCAGCCCGAATTTCACGCAGAGAAATCTGCTGTGACATAAAGTGGTATAAAAGTATAAAAAAAAAGTGCCTGTGTCTATATCTCTGTATGTCTGTCTCTCTCTCTGTCTCTATCCCTCTCTCTTTCTGTCTCTGTCTCTCAGGCCTGATAACTGGTTATGTAAACATACCATTGCAATTTGCAAAAGAGGCCTGAGATTTTCTGAATATTCCTGGCGTTTTCACTGTGTGGAAAGGTAGGAGAATCAGGGAGCTAGAAAAAGCGGACTAGATTGTACCAGATGTTGACAGGTACTTTGCTAACTCCAAGAGAGCGGTGGATGATGGACACGGATGTTTATCCAAATATCTAATGGTATTTGTAGAACTCCAAGGTCAATCTATTGATTAGCTGATTGTGTGGTGGTCTATGGATTGCTTGATTTGATCGATCGATCAGTCACTGATTGATCAATCGATTGATTCATTTTGGAAGAAATTATTGAGAACTGATAAGTTGATGTTTGGATTGAATCTTTGATTTATCGATTCAGTCACTTATGCAGTCACTCAGTCTTTCATTCACTCACTCACCCAGCCATTGGTCTTTCCTTTAACTGCAGTCTGACAACTCACAATTTCCAACACTCCAGAACCAAGGACTAACCGTAAGCAGACTGACAGAGAGGACATGAGGCCTGATGTCTCCTCCCTCCCGCTTCAAGCAGTGGACAACTTATGTCAGCTGTCTTCAGATAGAAAACTGGATGAGGAAAAACTGATATAGCAGACTGTGGAGGCAATCTGGCAGTCTGGCAGCTTTGACAGGGGCTGTCAGGGTCTGGCCGCCAGCAGACAGGGGCAGATGTCAGGGGTACCAGTCAGGACAATCAGTACAAGAGTATCGTTATGTAGGGTGTATAGACTGTCTAGATTTATAGACAGTATCGTTGTGTAGATTGTACAGACTATGTAGTTGTATAGATTGTACAGACAGTATCGTTGTGTAGATTGTACAGACAGTATCGTTGTATGAATTGCGCAGACTGTATCGTTGTATAGATTGTATAGACTGTATCGTTGTACAGATTGTATAGAGTGTATCGTTGTATAGATTGCACAGACTGTCTAGTTGTGTAAATTGTATAAACTGTATCATTGTACATGTTTTACAGACTGTATAACTGCACAGATTTTCTAGACTGTACAGCGTGGGGACAGGATAGCTCAGTGGTCAGAGCACTTGCTCTCCCCAAGCTAGGCCTAAGGTTGAAGCAGCATCGGGCGTGGTTACCAGTTGGATGGGTGACCGTTTACCCGCCTTGGCTTCAGTAAAGTTCTCCAGTGCACCCCGCTGTAAATGGGTATCTGCCCTGTTTAGGGTCAGGGAAGGTAAAGCAGCGAGGAGCAACAGTAGTACAGGTATAAAACTTGTATTTGTAACAGTTCAATCACAAAATTTAATCTAAGTCTGTTATGGTCATTTACAATAAAATATGTTAACATTTATGAAGAACAAATGGAGTTGAACAAGCAGAGACAGGGGCTCTGGACGTCCCTGAAGGGAGAGGCAGCAGTGAGGGCTGCACACCTCTCTGCGCAGAGAGAACAGGCCTACCTTCATTGTAGAGAGAACCAGGCTACGCTTCTCATTGCAGAGAGAACCAGGCCTACGCTTCTCATTGCAGAGAGAACGGCCTACGCTTCTCATTGCAGAGAGAACCAGGCCTACGCTTCCTCATTGCAGAGAACCAGGCCTACGCTTCCTCATTGCAGAGAGAACCAGGCCTACGCTTCCTCATTGCAGAGAGAACCAGGCTACGCTTCCTCATTGCAGAGAGAACCAGCTACGCTTCCTCATTGCAGAGAGAACCAGGCTACGTTCCTCATTGCAGAGAGAACCAGGCTACGCTTCCTCAGCGCCCCAACAGCAACTCCTGGACTTTTAAATCCTTAGCTGTAAAAATCCTGAAAGCGGCGAGACCTAACGCTACTAATCCGGAATCTATGCCTTGTATGTTCACCTCTTTTACTGAAACAGTCTTGTCAGAAAAGTGGCCATAAACAGCATGGATGGATTGGATTGGATTGGCCAGAAAAGTAGACGGGGGCTGCAAAGTCAAAGTTGGAACAAAGCAGAGCAGGACTTTTGGGATACCCCCCTCCCACCCCACCATACCCACCACCACCACCACCCACCCACCCACCCAGCAATCAGCCAGCAGAAAGACTCAGTCTCCTGCCCACACCGTTGTGTGGGACAGTGTGGCGACTGTTTGGACAGTGAGGCAAGGCCAGCTGTCTGGAGAAAATGTCATGTCAATCACTGCGCCCTCCATGGGGCCACAGGGGGGAGGGGTGGGGGTAGAGAGGAAGAGGGGGGTGAGGGGGGAGACATGGCTGACAAGCACTGGCAGAAGTGGAATTGAAGAAAGTTCAGCTCTCACTCCTTGACCGCGTTCTTTTCTCTCTGTGAGTGGGTGGTGAGCTGTCTGGGTCTCCCTGTGTGTGTGTGTGTGTGTGTGTGTGTGTGTGTGTGTGTGTGTGTGTGTGTGTTGTGTGTCTGTGTGTGCGTGTGCTGTGTGTGTGGTGTGTGTGTGTGTCTGTGTCTGTGTCTGTGTGTGTGTGTGTTGTGTTGTGTGTGTGTGTGTGTGTTGATCTGTCTGTCTGTTTGTCTGTCCGTGTGACTGTCACTGTCCGTCAGTGAGTGGGTCTGTAAGTCTCTCAATAACATTTTTGTATCTCTGCTGAATACGCGAGCGCTAAGTTTGATATCGTTGTTGTTGATATTGTTTATTATGTTGTTGTTGTTGGTGGTGGTGGTGGTGGTGGTGGTGGTGTGTGTGTGTGTGCGTGTTTGTGTGTGCGTGCGTGCGTGCGTGCGTGCGTGCGTGTGGTGTGTGTGTGTGTGTGTGTGTGTGTGTGTGTGTGTGTGTGTGTGTGTGTGTGTGTTGTGGCCATGTTTACTTACTGAGTGATCAAGACAGTGTATTCCTTAGGTGGATCGGATGTCTAAAAGGGTAACACAAAAATCCGGCTTTCAAGTGTGTTGTGGTTGGGATCCCGTTTGGGCCAGACACTTTTCCCCATCCTCAATCTGTGAATGGTGGTCTGGGTACTAGTCTTTGGATAATACAGTAAACCGAGGTCCCGTGTTTTACGCATATCCGGCGCACGAAGAGAACCCACGGCAAATGGAATTGTCCTGTAGCAAAATTCTGTAGAAAAAAGCCACTCTGATAGATAAATAAATACAGTTGCAGACAGGAAAAGAAAAAAATAATGGGTGGCGCTGCACTTGTGGCGACGCGCTCTCCCCGGAGAAACACCCCGAATTTCACGCAGAGAAATCTGCCGTTACATAAAGTGGTGTACAATGCTTGTCCACTATTATAATTAAAGCGCTGTTAGATTCAATTCATCTGAGAGCATCTGGACTTTACACATGTCTTCGTCTCTTGTTCTTGTTCTTGTTCTTTCTTCTTCTTCTTGTTCTTCTTCTTTTCTTCTTCTCTTCTTCTTTCTTTTCTGCTTCTTCTTCGCATCTCTTCTTCTCATTCTTCTTCTCTCTCCTCTCACTCTCTCTCTCTCTCTCTCTCCCTCTCTCTCTCTCTCTCTCTCTCTCTCCTCTCCTCTCTCTCTCTCTCTCTCTCTCTCTTCTCTCTCTCTCTCTCTCTCTCTCTCTCCTCTCTCTCTCTCTCATCCTCTCTCTCTCTCTCTCTCTCTCTCTCTCTCTCTCTCTCTCTCTCTCTCTCTCTCTCTCTCTCTCTCTCTCTCTCTCTCTCTCTCTCGCTCTGTGTGTGTCTCTCTCTCTCCCCCTCTCTCTGTCTGTCTGTCTCTGTCTTCTGTCTCTGTCTCTCTCTCTGTCTCTGTCTCTGTCCCTCCTCTCTCTCTCACTCTCTCTCTCTCTTTCTCTCTAACATCAGTGCCGACTCATTTCTCCCTTAATTAAAGTCCTTCGGATGAGACTATAAACCGAGGTCCCGTGGGTGCACGCACGCAAAACATTTTGCGCACATGTTAAAACCTGTTCTGCTTTTAGGAAGAGTAGGCCATTGTGTGCCTGTGGGAATGGATGACAAAATTTATAAAACTACATACACACGGGGGCTGGATTTTTAAAAAAAGTACATTAGTGCTTATTCCATTATCCTCGGAAGAAATATAAAAGAATAGATGAATAAATAGACAAATGAATAAATAAATAAATGAATGAATAAACAAACAAATAAATATATCTGCCGTGGCTGTATGCAGCACGCACGCTTCCTTGCCCGTTTTCTGCCCTGCTGTCCTGGGAACAGCAAAAAATGGATTGGAAGATTGGCCTGTAAGACTGCTGCCCTGCTTTCCTGTCTCCTCTTGTGGCAGTGATCTCTCTCTCTCTCTCTCTCTCAACCTCTCTCTCTCTCATCACTCTCTCTCTCTCGTATCTTCTCTCTCGTCTCTCTCTCCTCTCTCTCTCTCTCTCTCTCTCTCTCTCCTCTCTCTCTCTCTCTCTCTCTCTCTCTCTCCTCACACGCACACACCACACACACACACACACACGTACATAGATACATACATCACAAGCACGCACGCACATTCACATACAGACTCACACACATACACACACACGCATGCACGCACGCACACACAACACACACACACCACGCACGCACGCACACTCACGAATGCACGCACGCACGCACACACCACACCACTGATTTCTCTGTTCCTTTCCCTGTCCCACTGGTCTCATGGCCGCTAATTTGGATCGATGATGAGGGAGAGGAGTGTTAATAATATCTGGGGGTGAGAGAGGAGGGGGGGAAAGAGGTAGAGGGAGAGAGGAGAGAGAGAGAGAGAGAGAGAGAGAGAGAGAGAGAGAGAGAGAGAGAGAGAGAGAGAGAGAGAGAGAGAGAAGGAGACGAAGAACAAGAACAAGCAAGCAAGAAGTGAATCGGTAGTCTAAGTGGTAACGCGCCTGACTAGAAAGCGAAAAGTCCGGTCGGAGTGTGCGGTGGTTCGAATCCCGTTTGGGCCCAAAACTTTTCCCCTATCCATTAGTCCATGAGTGGTGGTCTGGGCGCTAGTCTTTCGGATGAGACGATAAACCGAGGGCCCGTGTGTTATACATCATTATTTAGCGCACGTAAAAGAACCCACGGCAACAAGGGGGGTGACCCTGGCAAAATTCTGTAGAAAAAAGCCACTCTGATAGGAAAACAAATGCAGTTGCAGACAGGAAAAAGAAAAAAATGGGTAGGCGCGGCACATGTGGCGACGCGCTCTCCCCGGGGAGAGCATCCCGAATTTGACGCAGAGAATTCTGCTGTGACATAAAGTGGTGTGAAATAAAATAAAATAAATATAAAATAAGAAGAAGAAGAAGAAGAAGAAGCAGTCAGACAGAGGGAAAGGCCAAGGTCGAAAAGGAGACAGACAGAAAGACTTACAGACAGATAGACAGATACTGAGATAGACGCAGATACAGACAGAGATCGAGAGACAGAGAAAAACAGAGACAGAAGCGTAGCTATGTAACCTCATTGACATTGAGAAGGGGAGAGACATACAGACATATGGACAGACAAGCAGACAGACAGGCCAACCGACCGACACAGAGACAGACCAACAGACAGTCAGACAGACAGACAGACAGATAGACCGACAGACAGACAGGAGAGAAATCGATCATTGCTATGAGATGGTGGAGGCAGATTTCAGGTTGGATCTAGCACTCCGGAATTCAATGATTGATTGATTTGATTTTGTCCGCGGTGGAAAAAAAAGACATAAGGATGACGTGTGTGTGTGTGTGTGTGTGTGTGTGTGTGTGTGTGTGTGTGTGTGTGTGTGTGTGTGTGTGTGTGTGTGTGTGTGTGTGTGAGTGTGTGTATGTGTGTGTGAGTGTGTGTGTGTGTGTCTATGTGTGTGAGTGTGTGTGTGAGTGTGTGGGTCTGTGAGCGTGTGGGTCTGTGTGTTTGTGTGTGGCGCGCGCACGTGTGTGTTTGTGTGTGCGTACGTGTGCATGTGTGTATGTGTGTGCGTGCACTATGTGTGTGTTTGTGTGTGTGGTGTGCGCGCGCGCGCGGTGTGTGTATGTGTGTGTATTTGTGTTGTGTGTGTGTGTATATCTTCATTTAACGTCTTTTCACATTTAGTGATTCTAGACCAAAACAACAACAACAATAACAACAACATGGTATTAATTAAGTTCAGCTATAACTGAAAACAATGTCAGAAATGTCTTCAATAAAAAAAAAATTAAAAATTAAGTTGGAAATGCTACAAAAACTGAATTATTGGACTTATTTATTTATTATTTATTTATTTTGCCAACCAATGTCCAACAGTAGCCATGGTTTTGACAAAAAAGGATTCTGTTTGTGTCGTGTGGTGTTGTGTGTGCGTGTGTGTGTGGTATGTGTGTTGTGGCGCCGCGCGTGTGTGTATGTGTGGTGCTGCGTGTGTGCTTGTGTGTATGTGCGCGGGTGCGCATGTGGGTGCAGTGGCGCCTGAGCGTGCGTGTGCGCTTACTTGCTCTGTTAATCTTTAAATGTGGATGACTGAATCGCATACATTTTTTATCAAGTAATCTAGAACTCACGACCGCTATGCACGCAACTCTCTCTCTCTCTCTCTCTCTCTCTCTCTCTCTCTCTCTCTCTCTCTCTCTCTCTCTCTCTCTCTCTCTCTCTCTCTCTCTCTCTCTCTCTCTCTCCCCCCCCTTAGCAAGTTCTGGAGAAATTGCAATCTTGAATATTTACGCAGCACTGAATCTGACTGCTTTTTTCTTTGATGATTCATTGTAAATAACCATGCATAGCAGATCTGGTGTGGAGAATGCGCGCACGCAAACACACACACCACGCGCTCGCGCGCGCGCACACACACACACAGACACACGCACACACACGCGCACACACACACTCACTCACTCAGACAAGTCGATACTTACAAGTCGATACTTGAGAAACGGACAGAAAAAGACAGACAGACAGACAGACAGACAGACAGACAGACAGCAACACACACACACACACACACACACACACACACACACACACACACACACACACACACACACACACACACACACACAGAGAATTTCAAAATCAGTATTTTCTTTAGCATTGCCTAACTACTAGGCACGTTTGTCTTCAAATGGCATTCTTTGAGAGTATATTTATCTTGCAGTCCTTTTTGTCTGGTAAAAGACACACACACACTACACACACACACACACACACACACCACACACACACACACACACACCACTCACACACACACACACACACACACACACACACACACACACACACACACACCACAATGCTTTCAATAGACTTTTGACCCCCAGTCAGGCGGCAGAAAGCCTTGTATAGAGAAAAGAAACTGTCCCTTTCTCTTAGCCAAGCAGTGACGAAGAGCGGCAAAAAGGTGCACCCTTTGATGTCGTTTTAATCAAAGTCAAGTCAGGTCAATGGTGTGTGTGTGTGTGAAAGGAGAGCTGTATCGGGGAGGGGGTCCTCTTTTTTTTTTTTTTTTTTTTGGGGGGGGCAGTTTTGTAGCCTGAGAAAAGAAACCCGATTTGAAAAGCCCAGGGACAGGGAAAGGCCTGGACTGTGGGAGAGAACTGTGTGTTTGTTTCAACGGCGGGTTCCCAGCGCCTGTAAGAAAACTGTTTCATTACCTTTGCAGCAGTAAAATTAATATACTTGTGGTCATTAAACGGCGTTATGTTAATGTTATTGCTTTCAGTTGAGAGTTTTCCACAAAAGTAGCCAATGCTCTTTTGATGGTGATTTATTTATAACGCTTATTTTGATTCACTCCTTAGTTTATTTACTTATTAATTTATAGATCTATGTGATAATGTGCATGTGACTGATTGCAACTCAAGACGTAAGGTCTCTCCGTCTGTTGAGTGCTGACGGCGTCAGTCTCTGTTTCCTTTCCCAGTGCCTGAGATGTCATGGTTTGGGATTGGCCTTTTCTTTCATAAACTTTTTAACATAATGTAAAGAAATATAAATATATACTTTGTTGATTTTGTTTTTGAGAAGAAGAAGAAGAAGAAGAAGAAGAAGAAGAAGAAGAAGAAGAAGAAGAAGAAGAAAAGAAGGAGAAGAAGAAGAACAACAACAACAATACCAACAACAACCACAGACAGATAAACAGACAGACAACAATAACACCAAAAAGAAAAGAGGGAGAGAAAGAACAGAAGGAAACGGAAACGATAAAAAAGAACAAGAAAAAGAAATCATCTTTTTAGTAGAAAAAGCAAAACCCATCAAGTATAATTTAACCTCACATCAAAACCGATTGAGGTCTGAGAGTGTTCCTATAACAAACCTCACTTTCCCCTTCTCCTCTCCCCCACCTCTCCTTCTCTCACCGCACTCCCCTCCCTCTATCCAGGCCCTTTGAGACAAAAGGCCGGTCTGCGGGATTGCCTGCCCCAAAGGCTTCACCAGAGCTGTCTGATTTAGGCCATGCTGGCTTTACACCAGCACTGCACATCCCTAGGGGCTGACCTGTCCTGAGGCTTTACACCAGCACTGCACATCCCTAGGGGCTGACCTGTCCTGAGGCTTTACACCAGCACTGCACATCCCTAGGGGCTGACCTGTCCTGAGGCTTTACACCAGCACTGCCCATCCCTAGGGGCTGACCTGTCCTGAGGCTTTACACCAGCACTGCACATCCCTAGGGGCTGACCTGTCCTGAGGCTTTACACCAGCACTGCACATCCCTAGGGGCTGACCTGTCCTGAGGCTTTACACCAGCACTGCACATCCCTAGGGGCTGACCTGTCCTGAGGCTTTACACCAGCACTGCACATCCCTAGGGGCTGACCTGTCCTGAGGCTTTACACCAGCACTGCACATCCCTAGGGGCTGACCTGTCCTGAGGCTTTACACCAGCACTGCACATCCCTAGGGGCTGACCTGTCCTGAGGCTTTACACCAGCACTGCACATCCCTAGGGGCTGACCTGTCCTGAGGCTTTACACCAGCACTGCACATCCCTAGGGGCTGACCTGTCCTGAGGCTTTACACCAGCACTGCACATCCCTAGGGGCTGACCTGTCCTGAGGCTTTACACCAGCACTGCACATCCCTAGGGGCTGACCTGTCCTGATGTCTGTTTCTTTCTGTGTCCCCTTGCTGCTTTAAAGATTACAGGGATGTGTTAAATTTGGATGACATGTTACGGGGTTGTTGTGGTTTGAAGGTTTGGGTCATTGAGATGGGAATGAGTGGAGTGTTTTCCTCAGTAAGTTGAGGGGAGGGGGGGGGAGAGGCTTGATTGATCACATGAAATCATTCAATGATGCTAAGGATATTTTGAACAGTGAAAATGATTATCTTGTTGATAAAATGAAAAATTAATGATAACATCATCACCAGTTGGAAGACTTGTTTAATGTTAAATTCGTGTGTTATAGTTACTTTTGTTTGTTTTATTGTTCCCGTCTAAAATTTGTGAAAAGATCTTGAATTAAAAAAAAATCATATCAAGCAAATGTATACAGTGCACCCTACACGCAGACACACTCAACGATGCATCAGTCGGTATTTGTTTTTGTTCTCTTTGGTTGGTTAGTTGGGTGGGAGGTCGATTGGTTGGTAGGTTGGTTAGTTGGAAGATTACTTGTTTAGTTGGTTGGCGGTTGGGGATGGTCTTCCTTTTTCTTTGTGTTTGGTGGGGGAGGGAGGAAAAGCATTTAAAGACATTAAGTGAAGGATTAATGCATGTGCTTGCGCGGGAGCCCGTGCGTGTGTGTATGTCTGTGTGTATGTGTTTGTGTGTATGTCTGTGTGTATGTGTGTTTGTGTGTGTGTGCGTGCGCGCACACATGCATACGCGTGCACACACACATATCTGAAAAAAAGCAATTGCACTGCTTACTCAACGTACCATCTGGAAATAAAAGTTTGACTTTGACTTTGACTTGACTTTGATATACACACACACACGCATGCACGCACGCACGCATATCCCCACTTATGTATAGAAGCTATTGTACATTTATCCCCTCCTTCTTCTATTTCTCTCAGTTATGCTATTTCGACTTCTTAACTTTTTCTTTTAATCTTATATTAAATAAAGAGGGGATTAGAAAGCTGTACACTGCACTGCTACGATCCTAATTATTCTTCAGCCCTTCCCCTGAATGTATTGAGAGAGAGAGAGAGGAGAGAGAGAGAGAGAGAGAGAGAGAGAGAGAGAGAGAGAGAGAGAGAGAGAGAGAGAGAATGAATTAATATTGAAAACGGTGCTAAATGTCGGACCTACCCTTTTGTATCAGAATTTGCAGTGTCGGAGAAGTGCATCATTTGATGAACTTGACTCCTGAGTGTGTTTCTAGGGGAAGAATAAAGCTTTGATTAAGTTTTCAGGGTGCTTTGTCGTCTAAAGAAAACCATTTACAATTGATAAAAGCTGAAATGATTGGGTGCGTGGGAGAGAAGAGACTTGATATTTGTATTGAAAATGAAGCGTGTTTTAAGGCGTGTGGTGCTGTTTCTTTAGAAGAGAAAGGACAATTTAGAAGTTATACAGTGAGGATGAAAAGAAACAAAAGGGGGTAAGGGTTTTATGAGGATTAGAAATGCAGTGGGCGTTTCTGGAATGAGAGATTGGATTTGGAAAGAGTCTAGCTTTGACGCTGTCTACCAAGGACCAGTTTTATGCCTGGGCTTAAACAGTTTTGCGCAAGAGTAGAATTGCTCGATTACACCTTACGCAAGTTAAAACACGCTCTAAAACACAGGGTCAGATAGAAAGACAGACATATAGCCAGACAGACACACAT
>CM060322.1:59361763-59366763 GCA_030674155.1 Stramonita haemastoma
AGAGAGAGAGAGAGAGAGAGAGAGAGACACACACACACACACACAGAGAGACAGAGAGAGAGAGACAGAGAGAGAGAGAGACAGAGAGAGAGAGAGAGAGAGAGAGAGGAGAGAGAGAGAGAGAGAGAGAGAGAGAGAGAGAGAGAGAGAGAGATTGGGAGCAAGAGTTGTGGTTGTTTACAGTTGGCTTGTGACTCCTGGCTCCATTCTCACATTGATCATTCTGTTTGCTGGCTTGCTTTTCAACAGCAGTGGTGCTGCCGGGTCTTTGTCACCCGTGATTTTTTATTCTTCCTTGCCTAGAGCTCCGAGGTTCACCAATGGTGAGATTTTGCGAATGCGATCGTTTGTGCCCACCTTTAAGGTAGCCGCATTCCGACTTTGGGGATGAAATGAGTGTCTGATTATGTGCCAAATTCTATCCTCATTTGCCCCAGAGCGAAGTGTGTGTCTGTCTGTCAGTCTTCTGTCTGTCTGTCTGTCTGTCTGTCTGTCTGTCTGTCTGTCTGTCTGTCTCTCTCTGTCTTCTCTGTCTCTGTCTCTCTCTCTCTCTCTCTCTCTCTCTCTCTCTCTCTCTTCTCTTCTCTCTCCTCTCTCTCTCTCTCTCTCTCTCTCTCTTTTTAGGGGGTTTTGTTTTTGTTTTGATAGTCCCTAATCAGGGCAAGGCCGGATGAATAAAAGTGTGTGACTGCTTATCTGTCACCATTGAAAAATAACGATTATTTATTCATTCATTCATTACTTCATTCACGTCACTAATTCATTCATTAATTCATTCATTCATTCTTTCTTTAATTCATTCATTCGTTCATTTGTTCATTCATTCATTCATTCATTCATTCATTCTTTCTTTCTTTTTTTCATTCATTCATTTATTCATTCATTCATTCTCTCCACCAACCCTCACCTTTCTGTAAATCGAGAGGAGGGATACCATGCCGCTTAACAAGATATTGGCAGAGATTGCCAGTGACAAATGGCTGACAGTGATGTTGTTTGGCAGTGATCACATGATGACAAACACCCAATCAGATCCACGCTAACCTCTTTAGGCTTTTTCCCAAGCCACAGCCGTGTTTTCTAAACTGACATTTTTTCCTTCTTGTCAGCCTTTGTTTTCAGTTTGAAATAGTCAGAACATCCAGCGTTAGGCTTAAACACATTCTGACACAGTCACTCTTCCTTGCATCTTCATATCATACACATATATATACACTCCACTCTCCCCCAAAGTCCTTCGGATGAGACTTTAAACCGAGGCCCCGTGTGCGAACGCACGCAGAACATCTTGCGCACACGTTAATCCTGTTCCACTTTTCGTAAGAGTAGGCCATCGTGTGCCGGTGGGAACAGATGACATTTACAAAACTGCATACACACGGGAATGGATGTAAAAAAAGCACAAGAGTGCTTATCCCATTATCCTCGATATAAAAGAATAAATAAATAAATAAATAGAAATAAATAACATGCAAAATGGCAACTACGCATACACTGGGATATACCTTCATTTAAGAACCCTCACTTTCAAATAACTCACGCACCCTTGTGCATATATACCATACATGTACAGTAGTGTATTGCAATTACTTGTACATGTGTTGATTGTCATAGGTGTAGAAAAATGCGGTAAACGTTTAAAGCAGCAACAAGCAAATCAATACAGCATGCTGAAACACAAATACACTGAATTGTTTGTTTGCACAAGGGGACAACCTTAATACCATTTTACAGTCTTTTTTGTTTAATAGGAAAATTACATTTCTATCTTTCTATCTTTCTATCTTCTATCTATCTATCTATCTATCTATCTATCTATCTATCTATCTATCTATCTATCTATCTATCTATCTCTCTATCTCTCTCTCTCTCTCTCCTCTCTCTCTCCTCTATCTATCTACCTATCTATCCATCCATCCATCCATCCATCCATTATCTCATCATCTATCTATCATCTACTATCTATCTATCTATCTATCTATCTATCTATCTGCTATCTATCTATCTATCTATCTATCTATCTATCTATCTATCTTATCTATCTATCTATCTATCTATCTATCTATCTATCTATCTATCTATCTATCTATCTATCTATCCCTTAGTCTGGCGACCATGGAGGCTCTTCTGAAGACTTGACAACCAGTTCCCTCCATTCCACTCTCTGCTCTGCCTTTCTCAAATTTTGTTAAGCTCTAGGCCTGTCCAGTTTTCGTAGGGACCAATGGTTTGCTGGATTCTGTTATGCAGCTTAAAATAATTTAGGCATAAATAGTTTTGGCAGCTGCCTAACTATGGTCCCCATTAACTCTTCTCTTTAGTTCAGTAATATCACCTGATAACGTGTTTCCTGCATATCTCCACCTGTTGTAAATTCTTCTCATTGTCCTTAATGCGGAGATATTTTATTAACACCTTCAAAATTAATATTTTCAGGGTGTTGACAAAAATCTATTTATGAATTATATTACAAGCGAAAACAATGACACCTTTATCATGGCATGGTTGATGTGTGTATAGACACTCTCCCTGTTCATAACCTGCCGAGCAGAACACTTGCATCCCTAAAATTGGTGAAACTGGGCATGCTGATTGAAATCTGCACTGAGATGTTTCTTTAAAGATCTTTCCCCTTTGGGGTTTCTGTTGGTAGTCTGTTCATCTGCCAGTCCTCTATCAGCTTTAACTGTTCATCCACGCCAACTTCCACAGAGTGTCTAGGGCGCACGTTAGAAAGCAGTTGATGTTTTACAGAGAAGTGGGCAGGCTGTAGCTGATGGTATGGTGACCGAAGTAAAGACATGTCCTCACTACCAGCCCTAGCTGTGTCTTCATTATAATCATTGTATTATCTTTAGTTCCTTCTGAGTTCATTTTGTTGTTATGAGTTGTAACAATGTTGTAGCTAATTATTTTTGGGTGGACTTTTCTTGGTTGCTAAGTTGTTTATTTCATTATGTTTCTTTGGTTGCTCTTTATCTATTAACGCTTCTCTTTTTCTTTTATAATCAAAATCATTTTATTGTGGCTTCTGATTTTCGTCTTCTGAATGTGTGCATTTTTATTATCTTATTATGTATAATGTCCTTATTCCTTTATGTTGTTTGGTACTGCATATAGTTTTACTGTTTAGTATCTTTTTATCTTGATGTTTTCCCTGAAAAGGGCGGGACTGGATGTAAAAAAGCACATGAGTGCTTATCTATTATCCTCGAATAAAAGAATTTTGCCTTGCCTTGCCTTGCCTTGCCTTGCCTTGCCTTGCCTTGCCTTGCCTTGCCTTGCCTTGCCTTGCCTTTCCTGTGCTGCCAGTCAGCAGGTGTCTGAAGCAGAGGGCCAGGATCACAGTGTAGATCGCAGGTCGGAATGGATTCAGGAGAAATCGTGTTTAAGAGATGGAGGCATTACGACAATCCGATAGCTGATTTGGTTTTTGTTTGTTTTACTCTGTCTCTGTCTGTCTGTCTGTCTGTCTGTCTGTCTGTCTGTCTCTGTCTCTGTCTGTCTGTCTGTCTGTCTGTCTGTCTGTCTGTCTGTCTGTCTGTCTGTCTGTCTGTCTGTCTGTCTGTCTGTCTGTCTTCTCTCTCTCTCTCTCTCTCTCTCTCTCTCTCTCTCTCGTCTCTCTCCTCTCTCTCTCTCTCTCTCTCTCCTCTCTCTCTCCCTCTCCTCTCTCTCTCTCTCTCTCTCTCTCTCTCTCTCTCTCTCTCTCTCTCTCTCTCTCTCTCTCTCTCTCTCTCTCTCTCTCTCTCTCTCTCTCTCTCTCTTCTGTGTGTGTGTGTGTGTGTGTTGTGTTGTGTGTGTGTGTGTGTGTGTGTGTGTGTGTGTGTGTGTGTGTGTGTGTGTGTGTGTGTGTTGTGTCGTGTCGTGTCGTGTCGTGTAGTGTCGTGTCGTGTCGTGTCGTGTCGTGTCGTGTCGTGTCGTGTCGTGTCGTGTCGTGTCGTGTCGTGTCGTGTTGCGTACCTGCGTGTGTGCCTGCGTTCTTGCGCACTTCGGGTTTCTCTGCTTGCTGTTTTATTAACGCACTCAAAATCCATGATTAAACTCAATCAGTGATTGAAAACAAAACCCAAATCCTGACAGGACAGAGTGTTTCCCTTTTTTTGTCCCTCCTGTCTCCAGTGACTGCAAAAACTGTGGCTGCTGGTCATGGTCGTGGGATATTTCTGTGATGAACAGAATGTGGCTGAAACAGCCAGCGGCAACACAGGGTTCTGTGAGGAAGTTGCCATCAAAAGCCTTGACATTGCCCGGAGAAGATGCTGATCAGATCTGCAGGCTACGTCTGGCAAAACAAGCAAAGTGTCAGTCGGGGATTGAATTGTGCAGCAGGAACAAAACCCAACAGAAAACCCTAGGTGCATGGCGGAGGAATGAAGTTTGTTTTCACAATTGAGAGCTGAAAGATGGGAGACAAATGAGTAACGAAATGGATACCTTGAAAAGATGGAATAGCTAATTAGCCTGAAGTGAATGAAGAAATGGATAAAAAAAACAAACAGAATAAATAAATAGACCGAAGTGAATGAAGAAACGAATAAAAGAACAGAATAATGAAACAGCTTGAAATGAGTGAAGAAATGAACAGGTCCCAAGGTGCAGAAGCATCTCAGCGCCTGTGGTTTTGAATGTCTGTGTTTATTTTATGCGTAGTAATTCATAGAATTCATAGTCTTTCCAGTTTGTTGTGTGACATTTTTGGATTTGTTTTAGGGAAAGAGTCCGTGACTGCGCAGCTACGGCCATTGTTGTCTGTGTGTGTGTGTGTGTTGTGTGTGTGTGTGTGTGTGTGTGTTGTTGTGTGTGTTGTTGTGTTTTGGTGGTGTGGTGTGTCTGTGTGTGTTGTGTGTGTGTGTGTGTTGTGTGTGTGTGTGTGTGTGTGGTGTGGTGTGTGTGTTGTGTGTGTGTGTTGTGTTGTGTGTGTGTGTGTGTGTTGTGTGTGTGTGTGTGGGTGTGTGTGTGTGGTGTTTGGTGTGTGTATTGTTTTGTTTTTCTGGATGACG
>CM060322.1:59371763-59379263 GCA_030674155.1 Stramonita haemastoma
TTTTTTAGGATACGACCTGCATTTAGCCACCATTAAGGCAGCCGTATTCCAATTTGGGCACGATGTCTAAATATCACATCGCCAGTGTGTCAGAATCATAGGGGAAGAACATGGTGTGTAGTTCTGAAGCTTATGGTCCTACACCATCACCATAAAATGACGGGTACTTTGGGTCTGTAAAATAACCTCAAGATGCTGAGTTGACTCTCTCTCTCCCTCCCCCCCCCCCTCTCTCTCTCTCCTCTCCCCCCCCTCTCCCCCCCTCTCTCTCCTCCTCTCTCTCTCCTCTTCCCCCCCCCCCCCCCCTCTCTCTCTCTCTCTCTCTCTCTCCTCTCTCTCTCTCTCTCTCTGCTATCTGCCCCCTTTCCCTCTTTCCCGCTTATTCGACACCATGCTGTATAACAAGAATGAGCAGAGATTGTTAACAACCAATGGCTGACAGTGGTGCTGTTTAGAGGGGGATCACATGATGACAAACACCCAATCAGATCCACGCTAACCCCTGTAGACCTTTTTAGCCATGGGTCTGTTTTCATGATAGAGATTTGGCTGTGTGGAATATTTCATTTTGATCAGAATTACATTGACCTTGTGTTTGAAAGCGTGCATAGTGGAAGGAGGGAAGCAAGGACTCATTTATTGAATGAAACATACAACACATCTGATTATGCAGTGAACTGAGTAAATGATAAGGCGGCACATGCATTTATGATTGCATGTAAGCAGGCTTATACATTTTAGCATAAAACAAACATACAAACAAACAGACAGACAGAAAGCAACACTCCTCCTCTCTCTCTCTCTCTCTCTCTCTCTCTCTCTCTCTCTCTCTCTCTCTCTCTCTCTCTCTCTCTCTCTCTCTCTCTCTCTCTCTCTCTCTCACACACACACACACACACACACACACACACACACACACACACACACACACACACACACACACACACACACACACACAGAAGGGGTAGAGAGAGGGGGATAGAAAGAGAGGGGGGAGGGGGAGAGAGAGAAAGATTAAAAAAAATTATTTATATCGAGGATAATAGAATAGGCACTCATGTGCTTTTTCATCCAATCCCCGTGTGTATGCAGTTGTGTAAATATTGTCATCTGTTCCCACCGGCACACAATGGCCTACTCTTACGAAATGTGGAACAGGATTTAACGTGTGCACAAGATGTTCTGCGTGCGTTCGCACACGGGGCCTCCCTCGGTTTACAGTCTCATCCGAAAGACTTTTGGAGAGAGTGGAGTCAGCACTGATGTTATTTAACTCCAGGGAAAATCACCTCGACCGGGAATCGAACTCGGGTCGTCAAATTGCCAGCGCAGTGATCTATCCATTAGGCTATCCCATCCCCAAGAGAGAGAGAGAGAGAGAGAGAGAGAGAGAGAGAGAGAGAGAGAGAGAGAGAGAGAGAGAGAGAGAGAGAGAGAGAGATGGGGGAGGGAGGGAGGGAGGAGGGAGGAGAGAGAGAGAGAGAGAAGAGAGAGAGAGAGAGAGAGAGAGAGAGAGAGAGAGAGAGAGAGAGAGAGAGATCTACATCAAAAAGTCACGGCGAAGATGAAAAGCGACAGGACACCAGATTTCACTCCAAAATCCTCTTCAAAGAGCGAGGTCTTTTGATGCTGCTGGCTTGGTACTGGGAGAAGGGCTCTTGAACTGGAACACATTATGAAGTTGACTTGGCAACGAAATGGAGAAAAATGGCTCTGGCTGTAATATCTTGGACACACAAAGCCAAGAGGCTTCGGTGTAGACGTCGCCATAACTTCCTGTACAGCGATGGGAGATGCCTTTGCATTCCGACTGATGGGGAAGTATGGGCGTCTTTACTTGCCCCCCTCCCCCGTTCCTGTCAGTGTGCCTGCTTGCCTAAACATCACGACATATGTTTGAAGTTAAGCTTATATTGAGACCTGTAAGACTCCATAAGATTAGTTAGATTTAAAAAACGGGAAAAAACAAGCAAATAAAGGAAAAACTAAAACCAAAAACAGCAATAAAAATGTAGAATTCCCAAAACAACCAAACAAACCGCATGGTTTTTGTTTTTTTCTGTAAAGGGTTTCTGCCTCCAAACCCAGTCTGTGGCAGTGCAGACGGTTCCCACTTGAAGAAATCAATGTTTGATATACGATCAAAAAAAGGCGGTGTATGCAATGGGACTGTGATTGCAGCTGAAGTGGGTACACATACATTTCATCCATGATAGTGTTGTGAAGAACTGTGTAAGTTGCATGGAAACATATCTAAACAGCAGATGTTGGATAGCACAGCTTTCTGCCACTCAAGTGAAGAGATAAACATTTTTTGCATGTTGTTGCTATTATTTTCTAATTGATCTATATAGAATTAAATGAACAGTATTTTGTGAAAAATGCTTTGGGAATACCTAGAAGTTAGTCTAGAGCAAGATGGAAGTAAACGTGGTTTTCTTTTCTGCCAAATTACTTCATCATTTACAGGTCATGCTCTACTGTAGTCTTTTTTTTCTAAAATTTCTCTTTATTATGTCACTTGATCAGGTTGAAAATTATGTCAGAAATGTTTTCTTTCCTCTTGCATTTTTCTTGTCGGTTTTTATTTATACATGAATAGCATAAGTTGCTGGGTTTTAGAAATGCAAAAACAAGCATGGGTAGACAGAGTTGAAGTTTTGTCCATGCCGTCAGTTGTTTTAGTTCCTTTTTTTCTGCTCACTATCTCCACTATCATCAGCATCTTGACAACCCACAACCCGCCACCTCTCCAGTGCAATGCTGGCTTCTTCCCTCTCTGATGTAAGCTGACACCACAGATGCAATTCCTCCATCGACTTGGGGTCAGTTAGGGATCCTTTGGCAAATTGCATTTCTTCTTCTTCAGTAGCTTTGTGAAATATTACAAAAAGGACCAGAGAAAGAAAAAAGAAATGTAAAGAAAAGGTCAAGAGAAAGACAAGTAATGAAAACACGAAACAAAAAGTAAAACCAAATAATGCGAAAGAATGTCAGAGTTTTTGACAGGAATATTGGACACGAATATCAGAAAGACAAAAAACGGCAAAAAAAAGGAAAGTTCAAAGTACAGATAAAAAAAACTGCAGAGAGGAAGGGAAACGATTACCGCCAAAAGAGCGGAAGGAATCAAGACAAGAATAAACCCCAAGAAAGGGGAGAGAATAAAAAAAAGAAGGGGAGCAACTCTTAAATGTTTCTCACGCAAAAGGTTGATTGGGAAAACGATCCCATCTGGCCTTTAAAATTCATGAAGAATTAGAACTGGCGGGGAGATGGGGTCCTGAGATCAGGAGAAGAGAAAAAAGACAGGGGAGAAAAAGCAAAGTCAAGTGGAAAGGGAGAGAACCAGAATAATAGTGACGGTGGGGGGAGTTTCTGGCCGTTGGGCGAGCAGAGAGGTGGCCAAGTGGTTAAAACGTCGGAATGGTAAACTGACAGTAATGGAGGGCAAGTGTTCCAGTCTCCGTCGTTGTAATCGATCCTCATCCCCCCCCCCCCTTCCTGAAGTTCATTCCATTTTTTTGCGAATCATTGGAAGAAACTATGAACCGTTAAATATCGTTAATCGCTACATGTCCATGTCTCTTTTGGACACAAGTGTCGCCTGTGTCGCCGTCACTAGCCTACTTTTGTATTTATTTATGTATTTTATTCTTTTATATCTAGGATAATGGGATAAGCACTCTTGTGCTTTTTTACATCCAGTCCCCGTGTGTATGCAGTTTTGTAAATATCTGTTCCCACCGGCACACGATGGCCTACTCTTACGAAGAGCGGAACAGGATTTAACGTGTGCGCAAGATGTTCTGCGTGCGTTCACACACGGGGCCTCGGTTTAAAGTCTCATCCGACAGACTTTGGGGGAGAGTGGAGTCAGCACTGATGTTAACTCCAGGAGAAAAATCTACTTGCCTGCAAGAGATGCATGGGTGTGTAATGTGTACGCAAATTATTCTGCCTGGGTCTGCACGTGGGGCTGTGGTTTATAGTGTATAGTGAATGTTCAGCATCGTGACGATATGATCAGGATGACAGTGCAATACCAAGGCCACCACCACAACCACCAACTTAAACCGAAAACAATGATGATAATAAAAAGCGTGATGATGATGATAATGATGAGATGAGGAGGAGGAGGATCACGTCAACAAACACATAACAAATCTGGGTAAGAGCGGCGTGGGAACAGCAAGACAGAAAATCACAGAAGATGAGGCAGCAAAAATAAAACACAACCCAAAACAATGACAACTCTTCTGAAAATGATTGCCTTTTTCTGTTGGTTGTTGTTATATATGGATCATAACCCACGTGAATTTCTCTGTTTATTGAAATGTTAAAGCAAGTGTCGGTATTTATATTGTTAAAACAGTGTGAGAGAGATTGTGTCTGTCCCAAGAACGGATTCCCATCTCCTGTGGGCCATCATCATGTGTTGACAGGATGTGTCAGCTGTAAAAAGATGCTGTCAACCCCCCCCCCCCCCCCCCCCCCCCCCTTCATCCTCTGCCTTCATCTCTGTGTGATAGGAAGAGAATGGGGGCCGCCATGGGGCCAGATAAGGGTGTGAGGAAAAAATAGTCCTTCAACTGTGCACTGAGTTATCAATCCAACTTGTAGAAGTTAATGCAGGGAGGGAGGAGAGGGAAGGGAGGCAGACAGAGAGAGAGAGAGAGGAGAGAGAGAGAGAGAGAGAGAGAGAGAGAGAGAGTCATCTTCAGGCAATGTGTTAGCGGTAATGTACTGCCTGCTGTAATAACAGGGCAAGGTCCATCCCCCCTCCTCCCTCCTCTGCCCCTCATCTCTCTGCCACAGCTGATGGATGGGGGGGGGGGGGGGGGTTGTGGCCTGACCTTCTACACTCTGCTTCACATGCTTACATGTTGTTGTATGTCGTGTTGTTGCATTCAGCCTGAAATGTTGCGCTTAGAATGACCTCCTGAGAATATGGGATGATAGTACATGAATCGTTACTACTAAAGGGTTGTAGATGTAAAAAGATGATCCAGAAGAGAAAGAGGAAGCTGACGTGATGCTGGCAGGAGGAGAGATCAGAGGGGAGAGTGTGGAATGTCTCCCGTTTTTTCGTTTTATAGACTACTTCACCGCTATTACCACAGCATGCAAAGCCAACAGAACTCAGCCAAGGCTCCAAGGCCCAGTGCTAAAGTTATCCCCTTTGTTTTACCATGACCAAGTGTGGTCAGTTCCTGCTTTCATTAGCAATAGCCGGGAGGGAAAGGATAGGCCTAGCAGCTGAGAGAAGCCTAGCTGACAGTGGAGGCACTGAGAGCTGTAGCCGGAGCTTGTTGTGTCCACATGTATAGTTGTCTCACCTTGCAGCTCAGCTTCCTCCAGCTGAGGCCCCTCTTTCCTGCCCCTGGCACCAGGAGTTCCCGTCTCTTCAGTCCCTGCAGACAGACTCCTCTCTTCACAGGAAGTTCAGATCCCAACTTCTGGCTAGTTCATCCCCAGAGACTGGCAGTCTGTTCACAGTAGAAAAAGAAAAGCTGTCCTGACAGCTGCATGGCTTTTCCTCACCGTCTCTAGCACTCTCTGTGCACCTTGATTTAGCAGACTGTAAACATGGGGAAATAGCAGCAACTTAACTAGGAAAGTAAGAGTGGACCGGAACAGGTAAAAAATGTCTTCCTCAATGTGCACATGGTTTGTCTAGGGTAACGTATTCTGAGCACAAAGTGGATTAGTATGAATTTATAGAATCGATTACAGGATCTTATTGTGTCATCCCCCCCCCCCCCCCCCATCCCCCAACTTTCCTCTGTCCGTCCTCTTCCAGCTCTGATCTGCTCTGTGGGTTTTGCCGGATCCTGCTTCAGACTGTGATACAGTATTGTTGGATAGTGGGTCAGTGTTGCTTCACTTCTCCTCTGAAAACAACCATTCACTTTGTCGCCCTGCAAACATGTGTGTGTGCGCGTGTGTGGATGTGTCAGTCTGATTGCCTATCTGTCCGTCTGTGTGTCTGTCTTTCAGTTTGTCTGTCTATCTGTTTTACTGTCTACGTCCAACAATATCTGCATGCATATGTATGTATGTAGATGTGCATGCATTTCTGCCTCTGGTGAGAAGAAATTGGGTAGTGTGGTGTGTTTTGTTTTGTTTTTCTTCTTGTTTTTATTGTGTTTTTTAATCTGACTTTAATCCAGAGGAGGTTCTAAAAGAGACGAACAGGAGAGAGGATCTGTGATGGGCCTGCACGTGTCTTGTTTTTCTGTCTGCTTTTTTTCCTTCCTGTCTTCTTTCTTTATCTTTCTTACTTTGGTCATTTCTTTCTTTTCTTTTTTTTCTTGCTCTTTTTCTGACTTTATCTGTTTCGATTTTCGTTTGTTATTTTTTCCTTATTTCTTTTTTATTCTTTCATTACTTTTTTTTTCTTCCTTTCTGTTGTCTTTATTTTTTAACTTTCTCCTTTCTATCTGTTTTTGCTCATCTACTTTTTCTTTTCTTGTGTTGCTTTTTTGCGGTGGTGTTCTTTTATTCTTTCTTTATTTTTCTTCTGTTCTTTTCCTCTTTCCTTTCTTCTGTGCTTTCTTTCCTGTTGTTTTTTTATTGGCTCTTCTTGTTCAGTGTATCGTGTGTGTTACATTGCACTGTTTTGTTTGAATTCTTTTATATTCTGTTCTGTTCTGGGGATTCTGTATTTTGTTGTATCATATCGTATTGTACTGTGTTTTGTCGTCTTGTATCGTATTATACTGTGTCCTATCGTATCAAAACATTCTGTATTGTATTAAATTGTATTGCGGTGTTGTATATTGTGTTGTATTGTATTGAATTGTATTTTATTGAATACCACTGGCAGAAAACGATATAGAATATGAGTTTCCAGGCATCTACCAGGCAACTCTCATATACAGCAGAACACAGATCTATAAAACCTGTAGTTTTTATTTAGAACAATCATCTATCTTTTTTTTTTTTTAAGTGTTACATGGAATGCAAATATTTTGGAAAAGCAGGGGACGTCAAAAGGTGGAGACCCAGGTTGAGTCTGTGACTGTTTAACCGAAACAAGAGGTCCCTGATGAGGAATCAGTGTGTGTCTTAGCATCGCACCTACAGTCCAAAAAGCTTAAACGAGAAAACGTAATCAGAAAGTAATTAAAATCGCAAAGAAGCCACGTCAAACAAACCCATGTCAAACCCACAAACAAGCAGGAGAGAAAATGAAGGTGAACGATAGAAGGAAAGAGAGAGGGAGGAGAGAACGCCAAGCAGGAAGCTCGTTTTTGTGTGGCCACGGCAACAGGCTGATGGAAGCCCTCACACTGCCTGCACAATTCCTGGGAAATTCAAACTGCCCCACACACTGGCTCCACAGTAGAGGGTGGATGAAGGTAGGAGAGAGGAGGAGGGAGGTGGGAGGGTGAAAGGTAGAGAAGAAAGAAGACTGACAAATATACAAGGGACGTAAATGTTGGTTTGAAAAAGAGGAGAGGGGGGGAGGCAAGAATTTGACGAATGTGAATCATA
>CM060322.1:59381763-59391763 GCA_030674155.1 Stramonita haemastoma
CTCGATGGTGCATAAAACGGTTACATACACAACATCTCACTCTTGGTAAACCTCGAAGCTTTAGCCGAGAAACGAAAAAAAAAGAAAAATATTCATCCTTGACTGCCACTTCAGTGATTTGTTCAGCAGGGATAATTCTCTAAGGAAATTTCAATGGAGAGAGAGAGGGGGGGGGGGTAGATAGATAGATAGATAGATAGATAGATAGATAGATAGATAGATAGATAGATAGATAGATAGATAGATAGATAGAGAGAGAGTCAAAGTCAAAGTCAAAATCAAAGTCAAAGTCAAACATTTATTTGCAGATCGTATATTGAATAAGCAGTGCAGTTGCTGTGTGTGTGTGTGTTGTGTGTGTGTGTGTGTGTGTGTGTGTGTGTGTGTGCGTGCGTGTGTGTGTGCTGCGTGTGTGCATGCTCTTGTGCGTGTGTATGTGTGTGTGTGTGTGCGCGGGCGGGCGTGACCTAACACTGCATTACACCACCAAAGTTATGTAAACAGCTTAGTGGCATAGGAACTAAAAGCAACAACAACAACATTTTTTGCACAGACCAACTTGCAGCTGACTTCTCAGCCCCTAGTGCCAGTCCTTATTCCATCAAGCCAACTAGTCAAGCGTCCCCACACTTCTGCTTAAGCGCATGCCTGCATTTAGATGCAAATGTGTGACTGTGCTAATATCTTGGAGGAAATGTGAGTGTGGAGGATTACATGAGAAAGGAGTAGGGGGGGGGGGAGGAGGGAGGGAGAGTGTGTGGCAAGCAAACATGTTAAAATGAATATAATCGATAACGGCTTCAATAAACAACCTGATACGGCTTCCTTGTCACAGGATTGATTACATCGCACGATTTATAGTGTGTGTGGTGCGTGCTCCTCTGTCTCTGTCTCTCTCTCTGTCTCTGTCTCCCTCTCTCTGTCACAGCTCACTCTCTGCCCTCTCTCTTTCTTTCTGCCTGTCTCAGTCTCTCTGTCTGTCTCTTCTTCTCTTTCTCTCTCTCTCTCTCTCTTCTCTCCTCTCTCTCTCTCTCTCTCTCTCTCTCTCTCTCTCCTCCTCTCTCTCTCCTCTCTCTCTCTCTCCTCTCTCTCTCTCTCTCTCTCTCTCTCTCCTCTCTCTCACACACACACACACACAACAAAACCCTGTTCCGCCTTTTTGAAGAGCGGGTCATTTGTGCTGGTGGGAACAGGTGACAAAATTGACAACACTGTATGCACATGGGAACTGAATGAAAAAAAAAACTCACATAGGGTGCTTATTCCACTATCCTGAAAATAAAAGAATGAAGTAGGCAATAGATAGAAAGAAGTCACATCAAGTCAGAGAGGTAAATATGGATGGCTAGAGATGGAGATAGCACGGAATGGGGGAAGGGGTGTCGTTCTTTCTTTCTTTCTTTTTCTTTCTTTTCTTCTTTCTTTCTGTCTTTCTTTCTTTCTTTCTGTCTTTCTTTCTTTCTTTCTTCTTTTCTTTCTTTCTTTCTTCTGCTTTTTTTTCTTTCTTTTTTTTTCTTTCTGTTCTTTCTTTTTCTTTTTTCTGTCTGTCCTTTCTTTCTTTTCTGTCTTTCTTTCTTTCCTTTTCTGTTACCCTTTGGTATGTAATTTCCTCCATCTGTTGTTCATATCTGCCTTTCTGTCTTTGGTGGTAGTGACAGGGATGAGGGGGGAGAGGTTGTTTCCTTTTTTTTTTTAATTTCATTCGGTTATTTCTCTCTTTCATTTCATTTTCTGTCTCTTTTGTTATATCTTCACTTTTCTTTTGACTTTGATGTCTTTTATTTTAGTTTCTTTCTATTGCCATTAGTTTTGTAAGTCTTTTTTTTCGAATGTTAGGGTTGTTCTTCTTTCTTTTTTTCAGTTTTTTGTTCTCTGGAATCGTTTTTTTGATTCACTTTCATGTGTCCTCTGTCAGGTGAACAATGGTTGCAGCGCCTTCCTGACACTTGCTTCAAAGACTCGTACTTTTTTTTTATTTTACTGGTAATGGTGGGGTTTTTTTTACTGCCATTGTTTTGTTTTTCTTCTTCATTTTCCTCAGTTATTTCCAGATCACATAGTGCTAGAAATTGTCAATTGATGATACTGCTATCCATCGACTTTTCATGTAAAAATGTTCTTCTCTTCAAATGCCTGTTTTTCTTCTTCTCTTTTTTTGTAGTCCTATTAGTTTAGTAGTAAAATGGCAGAGATGGAAAACTGAGTATGAAGTCAGTACTACTTATGGAAATAGGGACTCTTTGTCATCATCATTGCACAGTACAGTCTGCCTGCATTGGCGCAGTGGGGTCAAGAAATATATGGATCCTTGATGTGCCTGTGTTGTGGTCTGTGTAAGAAATGTATAGATCTTGATGTACCTGTGTTGTGGTGCAGTCTGTGTAAGAAATGTATAGATCTTGATGTACCTGTGTTGTGGGCAGTCTGTGTAATAAATGTATGGATCCTTGATGTACCTGTGTTGTGGTATAGTCTGTGTTCACTCCATCAATTCTCCATGCTGCAGGGCTGGGTAGGGTGGTGATGGCAGTGCCCGTGTCTTGCTGCAGGCAGCCTGGCTCCTCCATCACCCACAGCAGTCAGCTGCCGGGTGAAGGGGCAGCCAGGCGTGAGGCAGTGCGCGGTCTCTGTAGGGATGGATAGATGTACTGTGCTGCTGAGACAGAGTGACTGTCCCTGTTTTCCTGCACAGGGGAGAATTTGTGTGCATGTAGGCATGCAACCGTATGTGGATCATCAATCTCTTTCGTGTGTGTGTGTGTGTGGGAGAGGAGAGAGAGAGAGAGAGAGAGAGAGAGAGAGAGAGAGAGAGAGAGAGAGAGAGGAGAGAGAGAGAGAGAGAGGAGGGGGGGGAAGGGAGAGTCCAGTTAGGGTTTTGTATTTGTATGCATGGCCGATTTCTGCCCATGAACCATGCTGCCATCTTACAGTGTGGGCAGATCCAGAACATAACCACAGCCCTGACAAAGATGTGTAGATAACAACACTGTGGGCTGGGTGTCTGATATATATCAATGATAGTTAGAAATGAGTGCTCTGTCAGTCTGGCGCCTAATGAGGCGTAGTGTCACCAGTGTAGTGTTGGTAGATTCCTCACAGGACATGCCACACACCATCCCGCTTTTGTGCTCTGGGGCTGTCTCTGCTGAAAGGTACAACTGCAATGAAGGTGTATTGCCCAGACACTGCACATTCATCTCCATTCAAATACAGGGTAAAAACAGTCATTATAGCAAAAATACTGGAACAGGAAAAATGTAAAGAAACAGCCGAAATCTATTAGAGAACTTAAGTCTTGATTAAGAGATATAAAGTAACATTCTCAGTGATCACTTAGCAAAGCCTGTGTCATGGAAAGAAGGAGACAGACCAATACAACCTACTGAGTCTGACTCACTTCCCTCCGCCCCCTCTTCTGGATAAACAGTCTTTCGATGAATCCAAGCCTTTGAACCAAAGGACAGACTAAAAGTAAAAACCATGGGTGACCACAGTGCAGCAAAATCACAGACACGCTGTTTTCATCCAGCTAAAGAACTGTTTTTCTATGTCCCATGGCTGTCCTTACAAAAATAATGAATAAACAGACACTGCAAAAAAGAAAAAAAAAGAAATCGATAGAAAATAATGTGAAAACAAATGAATGTCAAACACACACCCAAACAAACAAGACAGAAAAAAATGTGAAAACAAATGAATGTCAAACCACACACACACACACACACAAGACAGAAACAGATTGAGAAAGAAATAGCAGACCAAGAAGAAATGGAGTGGGAGAGAGAAGAAATACAGCAGAAGGAAGGAACTCAATAAACCAGGCACATGCGCGGCCCAAAGTTGATTGAAGCCTCTCACGTTGCCTTTAAAATTCATGGGAAATTAAAACTGCCCCCCCCCCCCCCCCCACCACACACACACACACTGAATCCAGAGTAGGGGGAGGGTGGAGATCGGGGGGATGGAGGAGGGGATAGTTGGGGATGATGGAGAATGAATGATGTTAAGGGGGGAGGTAGGTTGTTGAAAGGAGGAGAAATGAGAACGGAATTAGGGAGGTGATAGATCAACAGCGATAAAGTAGGCAGAGATAGGGAGAGGTAGCTAGAGTGTCTTCAGTTTGATGATCTCCTCTGATATTGCACAACGCTGCTGTGTTGAATCATGTTCGTTTGAATTGCATTGTACTTAGTTGCTGTGTAATGGAGGGGGGGGGAGTTGAGGGTGAGGGCGCGGGTGTATGTGTGTGTGTGATTTTGATTTGAAATTGTCTTGGAATAATTAAGCAAATATAGATATTAATATATCATCTATCATGGTTTTTCC
The DNA here is from genome assembly GCA_030674155.1 of Stramonita haemastoma. Classification (NCBI taxonomy): domain Eukaryota; kingdom Metazoa; phylum Mollusca; class Gastropoda; order Neogastropoda; family Muricidae; genus Stramonita; species Stramonita haemastoma. The sequence goes on from CM060322.1 coordinate 59,386,090, forward strand.
TAGATTATTATTCATTCCACTTTGCATGCATGTCGGTACTGTACTCTGTAACTGCATAATGGATTTGCAAGCTCACCCGTTTTCAGGCAAGTCTTTTCACAAGGTCTTTTGTTACCCAGGCAGATATATCGCATTTCTTTACTGTTTAATATTGATATATGTATTGTTGTGTTTAGAAAAGCCAATATTGGTGTGGAACATTTCTTTACGTTTGGTAGTGGACTTTTCGTGCCAAACTTTGCCGATTGATTTTTTTTAGAGTTGTGAATCTCAGTTGTCATCCCATTGGTGAAGCTAATGCACAGATCAGTATCCACCACTTAGCACAGAGAGTGAGAGACAGAGACAGAGACCGAGAGAGAGAGCGAGACAGACAGACAGACAGTCAGACAGACAGGCAAACAGAGACAGAGCAATTCTGCCTTCAGACAGGTTTTCAAAAACCAGGACCTCATTTTTTGGGGGAGGGGGAATATGATTGTGTACCTCTAATACACTGACCCAGTTGTGAGGCTGAAGAAGATTCACGCAACTTCATCCAGAGAAAAGAAGATGGCAGAAAAGATGGCAGAGAAGATGGCAGAAAAGATGGCAGAAAAGATGGCAGAGAAGATGGCAGAAAAGATGGCAGAGAAGATAGCAGAGAAGATGGCAGAAGATGCAGAGAAATGGCAGAGAAGATGGCAGAAAGATGGCAGAAAAGATGGCAGAAAAGATGGCAGAGAAGATGGCAGAAAGATGGCAGACGGTGTACCTGTACCTCACCTTTGCCTGCCTGTGCAGCAGCCTGTGTTGCCCTCATCACTTCCCCTTACCTGCCTGCCTGCCTGCCTGACTGACTGACCTGCCTGCCTGCCTGCAGGAGCTCAGAGGAAATAGCAGCGCCCTGTCTGCTGCACTCAGCACTTTGCTCAGCCATCAGCACAGACACCACCACCACCTGCCTGCTCAGCAGAGAGCTCTCAGAGCTGTGCATGTCTTCAGCACACAGGGGCGTGGTGGATATAGCCTAGCTTCCTAGACAAAACAGGCAAACCCCAGGCACCCACCCACTGTGGTTCCTGCTGGTTTTTTCTTGTGTGTGTGTGTGTGTGTTTTTGTTTTGGTTTCGTTTTCATTTTGGACTTCATGTGAACTGCCAATTTACTGTTTGGAGTGGGGAGGATAATGAACTCAGAAGAGTCAGGGAAGGACAGGGATGAGGGACCTTCAGGGAAGGACAGGGATGAGGGCCTTCAGGGAAGGACAGGGATGAGGGCCTTCAGGGAAGGAGAGGGATGGGGCCTTCAGGGAAGGACAGGGATGAGGGCCTTCAGGGAAGGAGAGGGATGGGGCCTTCAGGGAAGGACAGGGATGAGGGCCTTCAGGGAAGGAGAGGGATGGGGGCCTTCAGGGAAGGACAGGGATGGGGCCTTCAGGGAAGGAGGGATGAGGGCCTTCAGGGAAGGAGAGGTAGGGCCTTCAGGGAAGGACAGGGATGAGGGCCTTCAGGGAAGGAAGGGATGAGGGCCTATCTAAAACCCATACAGCACTAGAACTTCTAGTTGTCAAGATGCGCGGCAACAAAATGATGTTTTGATGATGGACGATGGAAAGACAAACTCGCTAAGCTTTGGCTACAAGCTCTTATTCCTCTGAACAAATCATTCAGATATCCTCACATTTCTGCTTGATAAACTTGCAAGCACGTATTAATTTGAAGGCCAACTTTTGATAGCGGTTATATCATGTGGACAGGAAACTAGGAATGGTGTGAGTGTTGAGGAATAGTTGTAGAAAGCGGGGTGGGGGTGGGGGAAAGGCTGAAGTGGGGGGGCAGCAAACATGTTGAAATGAATGCAATCAATAACGGCTTCAATAAACAACATGATACGGCTTCCTTGTCAGGGGATTGATCACATCACACGATTTATAGTGTGTGGTGACCCCCCCCACCCCCCCCACCCCTCTCTCTCTCTCTGTCTTCTCTGTCTCTGTCTCTCTGCTCTCTCTGTCTCTGTCTTCTGTCTCTCTCTCTCTCTCTCTCTCTCTCTCTCTCTCTCTCTCTCTCTCTCTCTCTTCTTTCTTTCTTTCTTTCTTTCTTTCTCTCTTATTCCCTGATAAGGGCAAGGGCCGGATGAAAAAAAGTATGTAATGCTTACTCTGTAACCCTTGAAAAATAAAGATTATTCATTTATTCTCTCTCTCTCTCTCTCTCTCTCTCTCTCTCTCTCTCTCTCTCTCTCTCTCTCTCTCTCTCTCTCTCTCTCTCTCTCTCTCTCTCCAACCTAAATGATGTAACTGTGCTGTACAAATGAAACATGGCTTCCACTTCGTGACGTAACTTGACTTGACTTGAAGTCTCCCCAGCTTTCAGACAGACGGCACTGAAGATGCAGACCTCTGCACCGCTTCTGCCACAGGGCATGTTTCAGCAGGGCTGTTTGAAGGCAATGTTCTCATCTTCTTCTTCGTCAAAACACTCAAACAGCAACTGTTGTTGTCTGTCATAATACAACGAGGGAGACGCGTTGCGCTGCCGTTAAGCGCCTGACAAGTCAGGCCCAGCGCATCCGACGTCGACGTGGGAGACAACTTTAGAGATCTGGTGAACAGCTCCTCAGTTCAGGGCCCTAGTAACTCCGTAAGGATTCAAGGGAAGAGGGACCCTAATGTTGTTCCAGGCACACACGTGATGTGACAGAGCCTTAACACCAACAGTGCAACACAACCTCTGTGTGTATCAGAGTTTAAGACGAACAATACCTCGTTTCGTTCAATCCTAATTATCTGTGTTTCAGAAAAAGAATGACTACATTCTGGCAAAACACAATCCATAATCAGATCAGCGACAGTTCTGTTTATTTCTAAATATGGTAGATATTTCTCCAGTTACACAACTGCCGTATAAGGGAACCTTAAGAAAAACTAGAATGGCTTTAATATAATTCTTTCTTGTATAATTTTCTCGGCACAGAATTCCTCTGAATTGATGCAAATGAGAGCAGAAAAACTATGGCGTCTTGTCAAAATTTAATAAGGCAGCGCTGAGAAAGTGGAGGTGGAAGACAAAAAATGACATTGTATGTTTTCTGTTCACTTGCTTAATAAAGGCAAGGAATCAGATTGCTGCTTTTTTTCTAGTTTTCGGCGCGCGCGCGCGGTTTTGGTGTGTGTTTTATTTATCTATTTTTATTATTTCTTTATTATTTATCTATTCTTTTATTTATTCTTTTATATCGAGGATGTGTGTGTGTTTGTGTGTGTGTGGTGTGTGTGGTGTGTGTGTGTGTGTGTGTGTGTGTGTGTGTGTGTGTGTGTGTGTGTGTGTGTGTGTGTGTGTGTGTGTGTGTGTTCGCTCTCTCTCTCTCTCTCTCTCCTCTCTCTCTCTCTCTCTCTCCCCTCTCTCGTCTCTCTCCTCTCTCTCTCTCCTGTTACTCTGTTCCTCTCTGTCGTCTCTGTCTTGTTTCTTATACGCGTGCAAAAAATGTGATGGAAGAGAGAGATAGAGAGAGAGAGACAGCAGACAAACAAATTAACATACAGATAATCAGACAAACAACCACAAAGACAGTTTTCGCTAAAAATTCCTGTGGCAGTGTGTGTGCATTATAATATAGAAAGCTGTGAGCGGCAGGAGGCCTGCTGAGTGCAGACTGGAAATGTGAGGCCGGGCCTCTGCTGAGTAGTTATTAAATGCTGGGGTCTCCCTTTTTCTCTGCCCTTCTTCTTCTTCTTTACCACCCCGTCTTTTGCCTTGCCTTCTTCTTGTTTTTACTCTTGTTTCTTTCTTTTTTTCTATCTTTTTTTTTCATTTGGCCTGTTCTTTGGCATTTTGGGTTATTCTTTTATTCTGGTTTAAAAACTTTCTGAATTTCTTTTTATAATTTTCATTTCCTCGTTTCTGTTCTTTTGTCTTTTCTTTTTTGTTACTAGTTTTATGGCTTATCAAAATCGTTTTATTCAATCCTTACCTATTTGTTTTTATGTTTTCTTATTACGTGAAAGGAAATATTACACACTGACAAAAAACTGTCACAGATAATTCTGTTGGTGCTTTGGGCTCTTTAGTCAATGACTCAATGCACGAGCCCCATAGAAGCTTTAGTGTAGAGTTACAATTGAAAAAGGCTGGCTCTCACCTACAATGGTCCGTTTACATAAGATCGGATGAATTAACTTCGGGCAGATTCAAACTTTGGTTCTCAGAGTTCTCAGATACTTACTACTGAACCACCGAGCATCCAGCTGTACTTGTCTACATGTGGGATTATTGGCAAAAAGTGCCTATTTCAGTTCAGGGTCCCAAAACTCTTGTAGGTCCTCAGGGTATTTTATGAGGATGCTTTGCCTCACATCTCTTCATTGCACTAACTGTAGACTTTTTGTGATTGCTGCACTGCACCTGGTCTCTTATCTCTTCATTGCACTAACAAGAGACCAGGTTTCAGTGCAGCACAACAAAAAAGTCTGGAGTTTATGCAATGAAGTAGATAAGAGCCAGACTTTTTTGTTGCTGCACTGCACCTGGTCTCTTATCTCTTCATTGCACTAACTCCAACTTTTTTGTTGTGCTGCACTGGACCTGGTCTCTTATCTCTTGCATTGCACTGACTCCAGACTTTTTGTTGTGCTGCACTGACCTGGTCTCTTTTCGGATCTGGACCTTCCATGGTTATCTGCTCCTGTGTCTGTTGTCTGCCCTACTTACTGTTGCATCCCCAGTTCCCTGTGTCCTAGTCAGAGCACGTGATGTGAAAGCAGGTTTAAGTGGAGGAACTTTCTGCTTGTTACAGTGGTCAGTTCTTTGTAGGGTCCTTTACTGCCTTGTTCATGTTTAGCAGAAATACTGACAGACGAAGTCTGAAGTCCGTCTATCCAATGTCAATCTGTTTTTTGTGGATCCTTTCCTTCCTGGCTGGAGCTCCGAGGTTCACCAACCGTCAGAGTGCGTTATGCCCCCTGAAAGTCTGGGGTTTAATGTGGTGTTCTTTGTTCTCCACTCGTGCTGCTGTCTGGCCACAGCTGGTGACGTATGGACAAATCCCACCATGACAGTCAGCGTGAATTCTCCAGCTGGGAAAACGTCATTCAATCATGACGTCACTATCTCAGTGTTCTGGCTGTTGATGGCAGTGCTATGACGTGGTGTCTCTTTGGCATAATTATACAAGCTGTGTCATCTGGCCTCGGTCCTCCATTCTGGGATGTCACACCAACGTCGACACACCACCTCAGTGGGCGAGGAATTCTGATCTCAATGGCTCTGAACCTCATTTTCAAAGTGTAATACGGTGTGATGTAGGTCACCCATCTTCGATTTTTCTATCTCTTTTTAGTCTCAATCTGTCTTCCTCTCTTTCATTTTTTCTTTCCATTTTCATTTTGTTTCTCTGTTTCTTATAACATTTTGTTTTCCCTCCTTTTGAATGTGTGCATTCTATCAAAACTCATTTCTTGTACCTCAGATTTCTTCTTTAGTTCCTTTTATTGGCCATTGTTTATTTTATCCTGTTTTTTTGTTTTGCTCTTTCTTTCGCTGTCCTTTTGTGGTTTTTTGCTACAATTTGTCTGTTTTTGGTATCTAGATTGCTGCTTTTTAAACGTCCTTCTCCTTCTCCTTTTTTCTTTTATTCTTTGTTCTCTTCTTTTTTCAGTAGCTATTTTCGCGCTGTTTGAGTGGTGTGTGTGTTTG
>CM060322.1:59401763-59404263 GCA_030674155.1 Stramonita haemastoma
GGCAGAACATCTTGCGCACACATTAAATCCTGTTCCGCTTTTCCTAAGAGTCGGCCATTGTGTGCCGGTGGGAACGGATGATAAGATTTACAAAACTGCATACACAAGGGGACTTGAAATCAAACAGGCACATTAGTGCTTATTCCATTATCCTCGATATAAAAGAATAAATAATAAAATTAGAATAGGCTATAATAGCGGAAGACAGGACAGCAGTGTGGATTGATTGTCTGATGGTGACACGCCTGTCAATCAAGTGAGATGTCCCTTGTTTGACTGCTATCCAAAGCTGGACTTTTCCCCATTCAATAAAGCATAAATTCTTGAGCACATGTTAATCCTGTACCACCTTGGAGAAGAGTTGTCCATTTGTTCTGGTGGGAACAGATAGAAAAATTCTGCAAACGGTGTGCACGTGGGGACTGGATGTAAAAAAAAAGTGCATGAGCACTTATTCCATTATTCTCGAAATAAAAGAGTAGAAAAGTAAGTGATGGCCTGATAGTAGCTAGCCTACCTTACCTCTTTTACCTCTTTGTTCTTTCCTTACCGGGCACGTTCAAACGGTGTGGTGCCTCAGCATCACCGACTCTTTGGTAAACTCAGACTATAGCAGATGTTATATTATCCGCATAACTGAACAGGACACACAGCACCCTGAACAGACGGTGGACACGGGGAGCAGTACAGCCCACACTGGCAGGTCAGGCCATCTCCCATCCATCAGGGCTGGCTGCCACCAGAGGGGGACAGAGAGATGATGGGGGGGGAGGGGGGGGGATTGGGTCCTTGCCCTGTTATTACAGCAGGCAATAGATTAGCGCCAACAAATCGCGTGAATATTGCCTCGCTTCCAGTGGTCTGTGCCTCCACACTCCCCCTCACTGATGACACTGGGGACTGGTGCATGGAGTTGGTAGCCTTCAGCACCCCCCTTGCTTACTTTCTGTTCCCCAGTGTTGACTATCCCCTCTTGTTGTAGTCCTGTGCAAAAACAGGACAGACAATGGGGGGTAACAAGATCTAGATGAAGAGAAAGCAGGAGGTTGATGACATAATTTCAGAACCTATGAATTCCATCAATCTACCGTGATGATAGGGCTGCAGGGTCAGGGAGGTTGGGGATGGGGGGCCGGGAGGGGGGGGGGTGATGAGGCAGAGAATACTGGGGAGTAATACTGACACCCCACACTGGCAACAATCAGCAGGGTGCAGTGATCACTGGGCAGCAGTCCAAAGCAGTCTCCTGCACAGAGTTGTCAATGTCTGGGAATGGATTGGAGATAAGGGAATTGGGTTTTCTCTAAGAACTGTAGTAGGATTGGGATTGTTTAAGGATTATCTTCCTTTGCAGAAAACATCCGCGTTGACTGTAGTAGGATATAATAGTTTGTTTAGTTGTATTTTTGTAAAATACTTTCCGAGTTGATACATGGCCATTGAGCTGTTGACTGGACTCTAGGTCAAAGTCATGAAAGACACTGTGACAGAAGCATTAATTGCATCAACATTAGTCGTACAGTCGTACTTTATTCGTAATTTTTCTCTCATTTCCATTTCCCGCACTCTGTTTCATTAACTTCTTTGTTTTTGTCCCAGAGTTAATTTATTCTTCTTATGCTCTACACATCAAAATTGGTTTATTGCATCATCATCATCACAGACTGTTTCGACAACCAAAGAGATCAGTGTATGCCGTTAATTCACAAGTGACTGAGGCACAAACACAGCCATGGACCAGAGAACAAACATGTCGGACAAAACAGTCTGAGACTGTCAGACCTTCAGACCTGACTCCATCCCTCAGACCTGAATGGCGCCAGAAGGGGGCAGGGGAAGGAAGGGGAGTGGGGTATTGGACCGCTGCCCTGTTATCAACCCTGGCGAGAGATTATCACCAACAAATTGCCTGAACATTTTCTCCCCCCCCCCCTATACCTCCACCCCCTCCTCATACACACCATTGTACCATCACCGTAGAGAGGGGAAATGGGAGACCCCCGTTCAATAAATATTTTCCCTTCATCACAACCTTTTTCCTCCTGCCCTCTTTTTGGCCGCCATTCTCTTTCAAGCAGTAGTAGAGGGGTGGAGGGTGATGAAGGTGAAGAGGAGGGGGCGGGGGTCAGGAGGGGGGGGATGTCATCATTTCACAGCTTGTGCAGACTGGCAGTGTCTGATGATGGAGGGGGGAGGTGAGAATGGAGTTTCCAGGATGTCGCGCTCATGGAGGGGAGACTACCGTTATTGACACCTACAGCAGGGAAAGAGAACTCTTTGTTTTATTGTTATGAGTTAAGGGCGAAGAAAAGGGTCCGGAAAAGAAATTAAACCATTGTAACAAAGGAGTTTCTTTTCTTTGTTCTTCCTGTTCTGTCTGTGCTTTTTTTCTGATCTTCGTCCGTCTTAGGCTGCAATCTTATAACTCTGTCTGTCTTTCTGTCTGTCTGTTTGTCTGTCTGTCTGTCTGTCTGCTCTGCTCTGTCTCTCTCTCTCTCTC
>CM060322.1:59409263-59434263 GCA_030674155.1 Stramonita haemastoma
CTCTCTCTCTCTCTCTCTCTCTATCTATCTATCTATCTATCTATCTATCTATCTATCTAATTCTCTTTTTCTCTCATCCCCAATGCTGAACAAATTGATATCAGAACAGAACACAAATGGTGCTGATGGCAATGAAGACAGACTCATCCTCAGTAAATCAGTGTGGACAGTCAGACAAGCACTCCATCCTCAGTAAATCAGTGTGGACAGTCAGACAAGCACTACATCCTCAGTAAATCAGTGTGGACAGTCAGACAAGCACTACATCCTCAGTAAATCAGTGTGGACAGTCAGACAAGCACTACATCCTCAGTAAATCAGTGTGGACAGTCAGACAAGCACTCCATCCTCAGTAAATCAGTGTGGACAGTCAGGCAAGCACTACATCCTCAGTAAATCAGTGTGGACAGTCAGACAAGCACTACATCCTCAGTAAATCAGTGTGGACAGTCAGACAAGCACTACATCCTCAGTAAATCAGTGTGGACAGTCAGACAAGCACTCCATCCTCAGTAAATCAGTGTGGACAGTCAGACAAGCACTCCATCCTCAGTAAATCAGTGTGGACAGTCAGGCAAGCACTACATCCTCAGTAAATCAGTGTGGACAGTCAGCAAGCACTACATCCTCAGTAAATCAGTGTGGACAGTCAGACAAGCACTACATCCTCAGTAAATCAGTGTGGACAGTCAGACAAGCACTCCATCCTCAGTAAATCAGTGTGGACAGTCAGACAAGCACTCCATCCTCAGTAAATCAGTGTGGACAGTCAGGCAAGCACTACATCCTCAGTAAATCAGTGTGGACAGTCAGACAAGGTCATCCCTCAGTTAAATCAGTGTGGACAGTCAGGCAAGCACTACATCCTCAGTAAATCAGTGTGGACAGTCAGACAAGCACTCCATCCTCAGTAAATCAGTGTGGACAGTCAGGCAAGCACTACATCCTCAGTAAATCAGTGTGGACAGTCAGACAAGCACTCCATCCTCAGTAAATCAGTGTGGACAGTCAGGCAAGCACTACATCCTCAGTAAATCAGTGTGGACAGTCAGACAAGCACTACATCCTCAGTAAATCAGTGTGGACAGTCAGACAAGCACTACATCCTCAGTAAATCAGTGTGGACAGTCAGGCAAGCACTACATCCTCAGTAAATCAGTGTGGACAGTCAGACAAGCACTACAGCCTCCTCACAATGCTGAACTTTCCAACAGATAAAGGGGATGGAAAGGCAGAAAGTATAGGGGCGGGACAGGGTACGACACAATCCATTGTTAAAAACTGAGATAAATAACCGCGTGTGCGAAATTAGCCCTTCGCACTGTTCCAAACCTTAAACACGGGCTACAGTCTTCTAATGGAATCCTCTCCTAGATATAGAAGTTTCTTTTAAGAGTACTTCTGATTTTGTTTAATGGCTACTTCATGTCTTTTTGCCCAGGTTTCTGTACATTTTTTGAAGCCGTAGCGTTTTGGAAAGAGAAGAGAATAGGAAAGATGTGTAATCGGTGTTGGAGATGAGAAGGGAGCTGTGGACCTGTGGGCAGCATTTCACACCTGTAGACACTGTGACCTGTGGGCATGGCAGCATGTCACACCTGTAGACACTGTGACCTGTGGGCATGGCAGCATTTCACACCTGTAGACACTGTGACCTGTGGGCATGGCAGCATTCACACCTGTAGACACTGTGACCTGTGGGCATGGCAGCATTTCACACCTGTAGACACTGTGACCTTTGGCAGCATGTCACGCCTGTAGACACTGTGACCTTTGGCAGCATGTCACGCCTGTAGACACTGTGACCTTTGGCAGCATGTCACGCCTGTAGACACTGTGACCTTTGGCAGCATGTCACGCCTGTAGACACTGTGACCTTTGGCAGCATGTCACGCCTGTAGACACTGTGACCTTTGGCAGCATGTCACGCCTGTAGACACTGTGACCTTTGGCAGCATGTCACGCCTGTAGACACTGTGACCTTTGGCAGCATGTCACACCTGTAGACACTGTGACCTTTGGCAGCATGTCACGCCTGTAGACACTGTGACCTTTGGCAGCATGTCACGCCTGTAGACACTGTGACCTTTGGCAGCATGTCACGCCTGTAGACACTGTGACCTTTGGCAGCATGTCACGCCTGTAGACACTGTGACCTTTGGCAGCATGTCACGCCTGTAGACACTGTGACCTTTGGCAGCATGTCACGCCTGTAGACACTGTGACCTTTGGCAGCATGTCACGCCTGTAGACACTGTCAATATCCAGGAGAGGGACCAGGAGAAACGTAGGAATGGAATTTCCCTAAAGTAAAATGTCTGACACTGAACTCTCAACCACCACAGTTACTGTCAGTCACAAAGGAGAAATACTCTCACCACCTTATCACACTGGGTCATCTGCGTTGGGTGGAAAGGGGAAGAAATGGGGGAGGGGAGGCTGTGACCGTTGAGATTAAAACGGCATCAGAAGAACATCCGTCTGCCGAGGGCTGGATGGAGAAATGGCGGGCCTGTCTGGAGGAAGGCTTTGTGCCTGTCTTCCCTGAGGGCAGAGGAATGGAGTCTGTCATTCAATGCCACTTAGACACTGGAATGGAGTCTGTCATTCAATGCCACTTAGACACTTGGCCCTGTCTGAGACGATGATGGCTTTACAATTGTTTACTTCTGAAAACCACTTCTCCCAAAAATGACCTCCTGTTTTCAGCATTCACTCAGCATTGAAATCACATCAATTTGTGTGGAAATTTTAGCTCATTGTTTAAGTCACACATTCCAGTCACACATCATTTATTTAACAATGACGTATCAGTCAGCAAAGCTCCACATAACTGTATTACTGCTCATTGCAATCACTCTTCATCTTGCAGAGTTATTTTGGGATAATACAACAGAACAGGACCAGTACTGATTCACAATAAATCAACATGGTGTAACACAGACTATGACACCAGGCCAGGTTTTCATCTGTCAGCGCTGGTGCAGAGGAAAAGTGACAAGAACATGCTCATGATGAAAGGGGGTGGAGTCAGACTGCACTGACCACTGCCCTGTTCTTAGGGCCGGCAACAGACTTGTGATAACACCTTCCGTGAACATGACCCCCTGCCTCTCTCCTGCAGAACACAGAGCAAATGTTTCATCAGTCAATGCGCAAAAGAAACAGTTGTTGAAGTTAGGCTGCAGAGTGGATAAAATTTATGTGAAGACTTTGATTTTGTTTGCATCTGGCTTGTTTGCAAATTTCCGGTAGCTGGTTAGAAAATCTTCAGTGGTGCCGCAACAGTCTTCTAGACTGTGGGATAGGTGAAGGTGAAGGTTTGCAAATAGCTACATTGTGTTTGTTGTGTACGTTGTTTAGTCTCCATGGACTATTACCTTCATTAACACACGTGCATGAGCAGAGCTGATGAAAGCAAAAGACGTTGTAGTAAACAGGAAAGGTGTGTGAAGCTGGATTACACAGCCAGATATCCCACACATGTCATGAGTCCATCCATCACAGCACACAGGCAGTGCAGACAGGCTGACAGACACAGGAAACGGTTTGGGGGAAAGCCTGCCAATACACCACTATCAGCCATGAAGACAGAGGACAGATTCAGGCCCAGAAATTAGCGAAGGATTTGCCCCCAGTGCCTGTGCAGACTGATGGAGGAGGGAGGGGAATGGAAGTCTGGTCCCTTCTCTGTCCTTCACTGTCCACTCTCGTTTTCCTGATTGTTGTTTAAGAGAGCTTTGGGGCAAGGCAACAGGGAAATCTAAACAGAAAATCAGGAAACCGTCAGAACTCTGTAGACATTGAGCTTTGTGAACACAATTTTTCCTCTCCAAACCTTGCGATCTATATAGTAATATCTGTTCTTTCTATGCAATTAATGAATTTGCCTACACAGCAAAAACGGAAGGATTCTGTACTCTGAATTGCAGACATTACAGAAATCTAGGGCTTGGCAGACAGCCAACATACATGGAGGAATCTGTAAACAGACTTCACACAGTGTTCAGGAAAAGCAAGATGTAGACTGACATCAATAACTGCATACTGATTCACAACATGGCAGAGACTACACTTCCAAAAAGTAACTACTGTGTCAGTAGGTTAACCTCCAACAATGGCCAGAGGCTGCTTTCATAGTGAGCTGTGTCAGAGTGGAGTCTGTCTGTCTGTCTGTCTGCTGGCCTCACTCTGCTGGCCCACATCACAGAGGCAGTCAGTGTGGTGTGGAGATGGAATCACAGGAACTGACTTCATATGGAAGTGTGAGGAAGAAGAATGATAGACCTGGTTCAGTCTTTGGTGTCTGCACGCTTTCAACTCCTGCAAGAGGCCTGTTCTAAGCTCATTAACTCAGAACAAAGATACTAACTGAATTTAGGAGCGAAAATTTGTTTGTAGATTTTGTTTGAGTTTGTTTTTGTTGTTGTTGCTGCTTATTTGTTCGTTTTAGTTTGATTTTTTGTTTGTTTTATTCTCTTTTAAAAGTATGTTTATTCTTCATGAGGAAAGATTTATATCTAGTCTAGTTTTAACATGCCTAATGGATTTCCATTATGGGTAAAAAACGGTCGAATATACACAATTTTAGTATTGGAGAACTTTGGAGCTCTAGCTAAGGAATGCACAAAATAGAACAAGTGAAAAAAGGCAAAGTTATCTACATAGATATTATACTTACTTCCCCTTGTTCTCATTATACCAGTCAAGAACAACAGCCAAGGGAGAAAAATGGCAAAACTATCATACAGATGGGAGACAATCTCCTTGATATTGGGCCATCAGTGGGTATTATTTCTCAGATAATTTCTCAGTGGAATGTTGTTTCTCAGACAAACAGTTGCAGTATCGTCATTAGAGATAATCACTGGGAAATCGAGGACTGATTTAGTCTCATGTTTTCCAGTACTGTCTTTGTTTATCCTGAGTGGCGTTTACTGTGGTCTTAATTCTGCACTCACCTTTCCTGGGATTTTTTTCTGTGTTGGTCAAAGTGACAACGGCCTTGATGAGATCGGTGTGAAAAATGTTTCTACCTGGGAACCAATGCCTGCCACCTTCCTCAATCCATGTGTAGACTGACGGTCTATATGAACTGTAAAATCATCAGTCCATGTGTAGATACTGACGGTCTATATGAACTGTGAAATCATTCCATCTATCTCCTGCCCGCTCTTCGTGAACAGAACCACCCCACCCACCCCACCCACCACCACCACCACCTTCCTTCCTGCTATTGAAGAGGACAAAGCCAGGAAGAACGGCAGCAGACTGGAGGCAAGGAAGGCACTACAGGAGCACTGAAGGAGATAAAGCCATTTTCCACCAGTCTGCTGTTTCAGCAGTCTGTAGGGATATTTTTATGTCGGCCTGAGAAACAGCGGGCACTGGAAGGTTATTTTCTTTCAGGGCACGATCTGTTGCCTGTGTTGATGATGACGTGATGCTCCAATACGTTTTCATGATGGTGTGATGCTCCAGTACGTTTCCATGAGGGCGGGATGCTATGTCCAATACCAGTTTTCCATGATGACGTGATGCTCCAGTACGTTTCCATATGACGTGATGCTCCAATACGTTTCCATGATGAGTGATGCTCCAGTACGTTTCCATATGAGTGATGCTCCAATACGTTTCATATTGGTGGTGTGATGCTCCAATACGTTTCCTATTGATGTCGTGATGATGCTCCAATTTACGTTTCTCTATGATGACGTGATACCCCAATACGTTTCCATGATGATGTGATGCTCCAGTACATTTTGATGATGCTGTGATGCTCCAATACGTTTGAATGATGTCGTGATGCTCCAATGGCGTAAATGCTCCAATACGTTTGCATGATGATGTGATGCTCCAATACGTTTCTTTCCCTCCCTCACCCCTTTCCTCTGTGCGTCATCTTCCAGCTGTCAGTGATGGATGGAGGTGTCTGAGAGTCCAGACTGTGGCCAGCTGTGCTGAATGTTGCCTCATGCCCTGTCTGTTCCGTTCTGATGCTCACGAGTGGAGGCCACAGCTCCTTTCATCACAACAACTGATGTTTTCAGAGTGTGGGTTTGGTTTGTTTGTGTAAAGAATGTCTTTTAAGGGACTGAAATAATGCATGAATAATTTCATATTGTGAACCATAAGAAAGAATTAGATATTTTGCGTATGCAGCCCTTTGCCCACCATTAAATTGGCTATATTTTTACTTCGTGGATTATACCTAAATGCATCATTGTGTACCTGGGCCTGGTGTGACAATGACCCCTCTGAGTGTTTAGCAACAGTAATTCATGCTTTTTTCGAGCAGAAGTGTTGGACCCCGAAGAAAGGAATGCATTACTTTTAACACGAACATGATAAAAAGAACACACATGGTGCTGAGGCATTGTAGTGTCACGCTGTCCCGCAGTCCACAATATCAGTAACTATGCCATGCATCAGAATTCTGAAGCTTCAAACAGAGAAAGACAGGGTGTGGTAGAGGCACACAACTAATCATCATTATTAACAACTGAAACATTTCTTTTTTGTGAAAATACGCTCCTGCACCCCCCCCCCTCCCCACACACACACACACACACTCCTTCAACACACAGACTATATCTTCTAATGAAAAAAGAATGTCATTGAAAATAACATGTTTTTATGATCGCTCTGAGACATCTTATGATTAAACCCTGGTCTCTTTGTGGGCACTTCTGACCTATTCATAGCTACTTCTGGCCGTTTTGCTTGGGATGCTACACAGTTTTTGCCGTATTCTTTTTAGTCTATAGGGGAGGAGAAATGTTTTTAAGTGGAAGAAGGGGGAGCTTTCGAGCCAGGAGGCGATGTTTCACATTCTATAGACATCGCCATTACTGGAGGATGGGCCACAGACAGATGTGAGGACTGACCCCCTGAGGCAAAGAGTCTGGCAGTGAACTCACAAGTGCCATCTCCCTGGCGGCCACAGAAAGGGGGGTTCTCATCAGTGTATCACACTGGGTCAGCTGGGTTGGAAGGGAAGGGTGAGTGAGGAGTGAGGTGACTGTTGTGATTGAAGAGGCATCAATAGGGCTAACTTCCCTTCCCTTTGCTGGACAGGGACAGTGGTCAGTTTGTGTGGAAGTTGGCTGATTGTCTTCAGTGTGCGAGGAATGAAGTGGGTCATTCTCTGTCACTTCGTCACTTGGCTGGTTTCTGAGAGGAAGCTGTCTTAAGAATGAGAACTCCTGAAGACCACTTCTCTGGCTCAGTGATAGAGTTTTGATTCAACCAGTAATGAAGGCGGTCAGTTATCATGCTGCTCTTATTCGTAAGTAGGCGCACACGACACAGACACAGACACGACAACACACACACACACACACACACACACACACACACAACACACACACACACACACACACACACACCACACAACACACACACACACACACACACCCCACACACACCACACACACGTAGGAACATAATTATACTGAGACCTGTCCTGTAGGAAGCACTGCCAGAAACTGCCAGAAACGTCATGGTGTGAAGGACTGAACGCTTGGCACCACTCCAATTATATTGCATTGAATTGTGTTGTATCTTTTTGTATCGTGTTCTATCATGTTGTAGTGTACTGCATTTTTTGTGTTTTTATTGTACTGTATTCTATTGCACTGCACTATACAATACTCCATTGTGTACCCTTTCAGTTAAGACGGAATTTTTTGCGTGCGTAAAATTTGGGCTTATTCAATTATCCTCGAAGTAAAAGAATGATTTTTTTCTAAATACACTTACTTCGGGTCTTTTTCATAAGCCATATTTTTTTCTAGGCAAAGTCCTATTGAGAGATGATGAGAAAGGGAAACAGATGGTTGGAGGGAGAAGAGAAGTCCTGAGTGTGGTGCCAGCATTTCTCAACCCATAGACACTGTCAATATGGACCACAGGATGGACCTAGGGAGGGCGGGGAGGAGGGGGGAGGAGGAGGGGGTGTAAGAACTGAATTCCCCTGCAGCAAAGTGTGGCATGAACTCAGTCACCATAGCACAGACATCGTCAGCCACTGAAGGGAAGGCCGTCACTTCTTATCACTCCTGGTCATCTTCCCGAGATGAGGGGTGGAGTGGTGTGGCGGGGGTGGGGGGCTTTGACTGTTGTGATTAAAACTTTCGCCATACCCCGTGGGTGTCTCACGCCCAGACCCCTGTGTCTTGCTCTGTCACTCAGGAACCTTTAACGCTTCTGCCCTAAAATTTCGTAACTTTGTCAATAAACATCTGTCCTACACATCCACAGAAAATTCTTTTTTTTTAAAGTGACATGAGAAGCCGAAAACACCCACAAGTCGTGGGTGTGTACACACCCATACTCTGAAAGAGGCTCTTATCATGAGGACTTTAGAATGACGTCACTGTCCTGTGAGACTCCCTACATCCTGGTTGCTAGGACACCTGTCCTTGTTCTGACTATTGTTGCTGCTGTAAGCTGTAGGGGTGAAGAATAAAACCTTTCAGAGATTGTTGCAGAAAATGAAATCGCGTGTGTGTGTGTGTGTGTGTGTGTGTGTGTGTGTGTGTGTGTGTGTGTGTGTGTGTGTGTGTGTGTGTGTGTGTGTGTGTGTGTGTGTGTGCTGTGTCTGTGTGTTTTCCATTTATTCTTTTATATCGAGAATAATGGAATAAGTACTCATGTGCTGTTTTACATCCAGTCCCCATGTGTATCAGTTTCGTAAATCTTGACATCTGTTCCCACCGGCACACAATGGCCTACTCGTATGAAAAGCGGAACAGGATTTAACATGTGTGCAAGATGTTCTGCATGCGTTCGCACACGGGGCCTCGATTTATAGTCTCATCCGAAGGACTTTTGGGAAGAGTGGAATCAGCACTGATGTTAACTCCAGGGGAAGAATACGTGCTCGAACGGAATCGAACGAGTCTTAGATTCTGAACGCATGTTGACCCGGCTATCATCTGTGTGTGTGTGTGTGTGTATGTGTGTGTGTGTGTGTTGTGTGTGTATGTGTGTGTGTGTGTTTGTGTGTGTATGTATGTAGTATGTATGTATGTATGTATGTATGTATGTATGTATGTGTGTTGGGTGTGTGGGTGGTGGTGGTGTGATGTGTGTGTGTGTGGGTGTGCGCGTGCATGCAACCATGAGTAGGTGCGTTTGTAGTTGTTTGCGTGTGTGTCTGTACTTGTGCATGTAGAGAGGGAAAATTATTACTTGTACCGACATTTTTTACCCCCTTCAACCTCGAATACGTGTATTAATTTTAGAATTTCCTCTATATCAGTGTGTGTGTGTGGTGTGTGCGGGTGTGTGTGTGTGCGCGTGTGTGTGCGTGTACGCGTGCGTGTGGGTGTGGGTTGTGTGTGTTGCGCGCGCGCGTGTGTGCGTGTGTGGGTGTGTCCGTGTGTGTGCGTATTTGTTTTTGTTTTTTTACTTGAAGTTATGTTGGAATGTTTGAAGGCATATGAAATGTAGCCGTTTTGCGTCTTTCGAGATTATTCGTATTGATATGCATGTCAGAACTGTAATTGCCCTTCGCATTACCAGTTGTATAAATATTATTATATTTAAAATATTATATAATATGACATATTTACATATTTACTATTATATTGAATATATACTATATATATATCATATATATATATATATATATATGTTCATAATATTTATGCATCTTTTATACATTTGCAAACAAAGAAGCAAAATAAATGTAAGGGAGCCGTATGTGCAATAATTATATTACTATATAAACAAAGATCTTGGTCAAGTCGTTTTATTAAATGTCATTTTTGTAATACTTTCCATCAACTTATGACAATTTTCTAGTGAATAAATTGCTCGGGAACAAACATTGAAGAGAAACAGCATTTTCAAATTCTGTAGTAAGTCAGACAAATTCAGGCGGGTTACAGGCCATACATGAAAACAGTAAACATGTAATCCAGATATCAAGGATATATAGCACAACACACGATCCAAACATCAGCACACATCCATTGCAATAAAAAAAAAAAAAAGCGCCCCACAAATCGGCAATACCTCAGCCAGTTGTAAACTCACCAAGTAAAATTACTAACACTCGTGTGCGCACCAGTGTGCCCACGCATGCACACACACACACACACACACACACACACACACACACACACACACACACACACACACACACACACACACACACGGCATGCCAACACACACGCAACACAACCATGCACGCACGCGAACATTTGAACACATGCGCACGCACTTTTATGACAAACGAAATTGTTCTAAGTTTTATTGTAAAATATATCAAATATTTTATTCTATTAGGATAATGAACACAGCATTAAAAAAAAATTCCACACACACGCATTTTTATGACATACACCAAACTGTTATAACCCGCTTGATTTAACAAATATCAGGTGAAATTATTTTGTCCAATAAAATACTCAACACAGTTTAAAATGATAAAAAGCAGCCTTTGGAGTCATAGTAAGTTGTCCTGAAGTTTTTCATTTTGTTCTATTTCAGCTGCGAGCCGGCTACCCAACCCTAACTCCAGCCTTTTTTGCTGAAGGGGGAGGTAGGCTTTTCCCAATGCTCTGACCAGCAGTGACACAATATCTGACCAACTGACTTTTGAATTCTTACACCTTTTGAAATATTTCAGTCCACATTTTGTTCAATCCAATATACTTTTAAAACACAGAAGTGACAAAAAGCTAAACTCCAGCCGTGTTATCTTTACAGCCAGAAAGTGCAGACACCCCAAGTGAATATTTGCAAAATATCAGCTTGTAAGTTGTGCTAACCTTGTATATTTCTCAGTAAAAAAAAAAAAAAAAAGTCAGTTGGGTAGTCAAGTGCCAGTGGTGTGTGCTCACCACCTAGCCTTTTGTCAGGTACAAATTAATTTTGTACAAGGCTGCCATGACAAACATGAACAAATGAAAGCAATACTGGTTACAAAAAATGTTTTTGTTGATCTTATAAAAGGAACTTTCACCATTTTCTCCACTCATTTTAAGGCAAAAATAATGTACAAGCTATGGACAAAAGGGTTTCCAGTTTATCTTTCAAGGGAGTAAAATCAACTGGAAAGCAGCGTGAAATTCATATTTCAAAACACTGCACATAGAATTAGTTTTGACCCTGAAGTAATTAAATGGGGGGAGGGGGCAGCAAGCAAAGTGGAAGATATAAACTGCATAATTCAAACAAGTCTGCCAGATACAATGCAAAACTACTAAGAATTTCACACAAAAAGAATAGGTTAAAAACATGGATAAGCCACGACCTTTAAGTTATCATAAGACATGATACAGGTAACAAGCTACACACACACACACACACACACACACACGCACGCACGCACGCACGCACGCACGCACGCACGCACGCACACACACACGCACACACACACACACACACACACCATCCTTCATCTGGAGGTGAACATTATGGACAATGCTTGGAATAATTACAACTAAACCAACTAGCCAACTGAACAGATAAAGACCAAAATTATCAAACCTCCAAAACAAATAGTAAAACATTAAATACCAAAAACACCGTTACTGAAAAACCATGTACATGCAACAGAACCGCGTAACTCATTCAACAAAGGGCAATGTTATGCTTGGAAGAAAATAGGAGTGTGACTGGGTCATATTCGGACGAGACTAATCCGAGGCCCCGTGTGCGAACGCACGCAGAACATCTTGCGCACCCGTTAAAACCCCGTTCCGCCTTTGGGAAGAGCAGGCCATGGTGTGCTTGTGGGAGCGGATGACAAAATTATATTTTTTAAAAACCAGCATGCACACAGGTGCATTTAAACACAATCCCTGAGGCTCGGGGCTGTATATATAGTTTTTAAAAAATCATAAAAATAATGATAATAGTGATAATAATGATGATGATGATCATAATAATAATAATAATAATAATAATAATAATAATAATAATAATAGGTAGGCACTGCACTTGTGGCGACATGCTCTCCTCGGAGAGAGCAGCTCGAATTTCACGCAGAAAAATCTGCTGCGACATAAAGTGGTATAAAATAAAATAAAATAAAATAAAATAAATATGTAGTGTTACTATGTTTGGGAAAATGTGAAAAGCAACCTAACGGAGGAGGAGAAACCACACAACAAACTCGTGTCCCTTACAGCTGGGGAACAGATAAGCCCAATACAGGCAAATGCTTCAGGAACAAAATCATGAAGTTACTACAAAAACTATTAATGACGGGCAATGTTGGACTGTTTTATAAGTAGAGTTGGTTACACCACCATTGACAATACCCATATTCTACCAGATACAATGAAAAGGAAAAAGTCATCAGCAATAAATTACTTCACTTTGCGCTCTGTAATTCAAACTGAGTAATCAAAAATGCAAAAATGAAAGGGAGATCGACTTTTCATTATCCAGTCCAAGAAAGCTACAGTAGATGTTTCCATACAAAATGTCAAAATATGTGATGGAAAAGGAGATAAGTGGAAGTAGCAAACACTATCTGTCCACCAGCATTCCTTGCTGAAATGCATTTTCTTTATAAAGTTCAAAACAAAAACTTTCATACAGCTGAGTGTTTTGTATAACTGCCTGTCAGTCCATGACCAGCCACTAAAACAAACCCACACATGCTCAATTTTCTAGTTTCACACAACCCAGGTTTTATGAAAGCACAAAACTTAAGGGATGAACAATAAAAACTCAAACCTGTACTACACTACATTATCATTGATCTGCTAGAATACACCGTTTCACTGCATTTGGTACACTGGAATTTTGGAATATACACGTTTAAAGTAAAGTTCCAAACTTGCAGCCAAACACTCATGTACAGAACATACAGTAGAAAGGTTGGACAAATCCAAGAAAACCAACAAGAAATCCTGCAGCACTTAGCGCTGATTGATGTCAAATCTTTCATGTTAGTCTTGCCAATACAACCAGGTTTTGTGGAGACTAACCTCTTTCCCAGTGACCCGTTTTTTCTGTTTGTCTCCATTTTTCTTTAAAGTACATTTGGCCTCACTTTTTCTCTGCCTTTTATTTCCTGTTCAGATTTACCTTAATAAAAACAAAATTAAAAAGGCTGTGCTTGGTACATTTGCGCGGACAAATGGAAACAAAAAGACTGCTGGGGAGATGGAGAGAGAATAGTCTATCAATTCAATTCAATTCAAAATTTTATTTCGAGAAAAAAAAACCCAAGGGGTACATGAAATTTAACAAAACCAATGCTTGCAGATATGGGCGTGTGAAAAATACAACAAAAATCCCAACACAATGGATAGCACAAAAATGAAAAAAGAAAGAGTATTCACAATACAGTAGAGGAACAAAAACATCACCATGATGTTTAGACGACTCGACTATTAATGCGTGTTCTCTCTCTCTCTCTCTCTCTCTCTCTCTCTCTCTCTCTCTCTCTCCTCTCTCTCTCTCTCTCTCTCTCTCTCTCTCTCTCTCTCTCTCTCTTCTCTCTCTCCCTCCCTCTCTCTCTCCCTCCCTCTCTCTCTCTCTCTCTCTCTCTCTCTCTCTCTCTCTCTCTCTCTCTCTCTCTCTCTCTCTCCTCCAAGCATATCCCGTACAACGCTAAGGCATCTAGAAGCACTTATGCGCGCCCGCGCACACACACACACACACTAACATACACACGTGCAGAAGGCACTCTAATGTGTGCTGGTTAACCCTCAAGGGCACACCTGCCCACTAACCCACGCGTGCACTCACGTAAGCATGAAAAATACAATAAGTGCACCAGACAAAAATAATCAGAAAACCCCACAAAAATACCAAACAACCCAAAGAACCAACATTTATATGAAATTACAAAAGTTCTCACTAGGCGGCTGTATTGCACAATTATAGTTTAAACTCCTGATTAATTTTAAGCGCGCGCACACACACACCACACACACACACACACACACACAACACACACACAACACACACAACACACACACACAACACACAACACACACAACACACACAACACACACACACACACACACACACACACACACACACACACGCACACACGCACACACGCACACACACACGCACACACACACACGCCTTCATAGTCTATACCAACAGGGGAACGAAATTGTCTATAGCATGAAACAATTTGCACTAGTGTCATTTATGAAAATATATCAAATCAGTGGTTTCTCATTATTTCTTTGAGAAACTAACTTTAATAAGCAAGGATTTCCTCCTAGAGCTAAACAGTTCATGGAACTTGATAACATTTGGATTGTTATAATATTTTGGGATAAATTTGTTTCTTAACTGCACCAAAAAATATTTGAACAAGCAATGAAGCTCATCTAACTCGCCATCATCACATTTATCACAGACTCTCTCTGCTCTGGGAATACTACTTATTCTGCCTGTTTGGATGGGAGGTCGATGATTTAACGTTCGAAAATGAATAAAAGTTAATAATGAGGTACGAGGAAGAATGGATAAGTAATGTTCAAAGCAGAAACACTTTTTAAATAGTCTATAATTAAGGAAGATGTCACTGTCCACATGAGAAAACCATTGCTGTAAATACTGATCTTGCAAGCTACGTGTAACTTTGGCTTTAAACCATTCTGGTGAAACTCGAAGATCAATGGGCTGGGAGTGTTAGGACCTGGGTAACGAGCATGTCCCTGAGCTACAGCAAAGCAAAAGACAAGGAAATCAAGGAACAGGACCCATCAATAATCACATCAATATGTATAACATTAAAAGGCAAGCATTTATCATGCCACATTTTGTAGAATAAAAGGTAAGTGTTTTCATATCCTATGTGGTCGTTGGGGAGAGAGGTAACAGAGACCTCAGCTTCTCTAGGGGCCAGCATATTGAGAGCGGCGCCCATCTCCTCTCCCTCACTCTTTCGTCTATCCTGTCCCTAAAGAGGGCGGGTACCCATTTACTGCTGGGTGCTAGTTGAAGCCAAGACGTGCAAACGGTTACTTATCTGCTGGGTAACCCTGCTCAGTGCTGCTTACCCTTAGCTTGGGTAACGTTGAGTGTTTTAATCACTGGGCTATGCTGTATCCCAATAAGAAAAGGGGAAAAATAACTACGGCTTAAAACATATGCCGATTTTTTTCATAAATTGAAATACCGCAACTTTTTGTGACATTCCAGTACTTCCTACATTTCCAGCCTTTAAAAAAGCAATGGCGGGTTTTTTTTTTAATCAGGATTGGTCACGGAAGTAAAGCCATCTGTTTCTTTAAACTACAAAGGCATACAGAATGTTAATTTCATGTTCTTTGGTTAACTTATTCTCCACCTACCTCCACCCCCAAAATATAAAAACCACACACATAAGGGTGTGCAACTTTTGGGTAGGCTGCTTAATGTAGCATACACTGGTGATGATAAATGCCTAAGGTAGACCATTCCATAGATAACATGTTAAACATGTACCCCCCTTACACACACACACACACACACACACACACACACACACACACACACACACACACACACACACACACACACACACACACCTGAACAGACTATCACGCCCCATTTCTGCAATGCATTATCAGTTTCCCAGCACCTTCTCCCAATCATTATTCATTAATCCATTCTGAACCCAGCGCCTCCTACTTCTGCTTTTAGATAGATTCTAAAATGCACACCCTTCCGCTGATTATTCCATCAGGCATTCCAAACCCAATACCCTTCTACTGCTGTTTTTAGGTACACTTTTTTTTCTAAAGGGCTCCCCACCTCCACCCACCCCTGAAGCTGATCAGAAGTTTGCCTGTCCCCTATCCCCATCCTGTCTTTACACCTCTTTCCCCATCACTTCATACCAGAACATTGCAGCACCCCTCCCCCGTCCTAGCATCTTTTAAAAAAAAATTTCTCACACCCCTTCTCCTACCAACCCCGAAGAAAAATGTTTAGCCACTGTGTCAGCATATACCATTATCCACCTGCCTTTTGTGTCCACATGTGGGGCCAGGGTTAGTGTTGAGGTTAGTGTTAGAGTTAGTGTTAAAAGTTAATGAGGGGTAAGGCTTGTCTGTCAGATGGTCTGTCAGAATGTTAGAATTCCTGTGGACACAATAGCACGTGGACAACTGGTTTGTAGCTAGAGACAGTGTTTATCACATGTTAAAACTTGGACCATGCTTCAGACGAGTAGGCACCGAGTGAACCAATAACCACGTGTACACAGGGACTGGATGTAAAAAAAAAAAAGCCTATAAGCACTTATTTGAACGTCCTTGAAATAAAAGATTAGATAAGAATGGTCTGTAACTGGCGAAAGCATAACTCTTTAAATCGGAATCAGTTATACCAAAAGCCAGGCTACACATTGGACAGGGATGTCCACAAATTTCCTCTTTAGCTGTCAAAACATTTCAGGCCTCAGGAATGTTTTAATCCATTAAAACGAAATATGCCCCCCCCTCCCCCCGAAAAAATATCCATGGGAGAAAAAAGTCTACCAGCCAGCCCTCTGTGTGTCTCCACTGCTCTAAATGTGTTATCTGAACCACTGCTATACACCCCTTCCCCTCCCTTCCCTCTCCTTTCAACCCGATGTCTCCTCCCCACAACTATCCCCTTCAACACACACACACACACACACAACACACACACACACACACACACACACACACACACACACACACACACACACCACACACACCACTACCACCACACAACACACACAACTATACAACACTAGTGTTTTGTGACATCAATTCTAAAAAATAGAAAGCTTACAACTACCATAAAATCTGCCTGATGTACCGCATAGGAATGGTATACCTCTGGCAACTCATTTGTTGGCAATACTAAAATATGTGTCGATTCTGCCCACAAAATAATTTTTAAGTACCCCGATACGTTAGTGGTGGCGAAACCAGGTTTCGCAAGAGCAGTGAATAATCCCGATGACTTGAATATTTTCCCGAAACTTTTTAATTTTTGAGTAAGTCTGTCTACCTCAGCCAAAACCAAAGCTTATTTGATTGCCTATTTTCCAAGTTCTTTTTTTTTTAGGCATCTGACACTTCACTTCCCAACGACCATTCAGGTTATGGTACACATTCACCTTTTCTCTGTTGACAAAACATTCTCATAAAAAAACCATTAAAAAAAACATTGCCATTTAGCACATGAGCCATGAGCTTGAGCATAAAGAGACATTGACAGAAAATGTATTTTCTATTGGCTTTTTTAAAAAGTTTACTAATGTGTCTTTTTAGCCCTCCTTCTGTGATACTTTGTACCAATCGCCTTCTTGGAAAAAAACATAGCCCATTTCCAATAGATATTGATCGGCTACTCTTTTGCTACCTTGCCACACATTGGGGGGATGAGGGGGGTAAAGGATTTTTAAGAGTAATTCGAGATAGTTTTTGAAAAGTCAATTTAATTTTTCTCCCAAAAGCAGTTTTTAAAAAGTCATTTAATTTTTCTCCAAAAGCAGTTTTGAAAAGTCAATTTTTCTCCCAAAAGCAGATCGTTTTTGAAAAGTCAGTTTAATTTTTTTCCCAAAACCAGATAGTTTTTGAAAAGTCAATTTAATTTTTTTCCCAAAACCAGATAGTTTTTGAAAAGTCAATTTAATTTTTCTCCCAAAACCAGATAGTTTTTGAAAAGTCAATTTAATTTTTCTCCCCAAAGCAGTATTTTTAACAGAGAGGTCACAGTGTGAACCGTATTATTTAAAAAAGTATGAAGCCAAATATTCATTACATATAGTCATAAAAAACCATTACATAAATAGATAAACATGTATCATTCTTTCATACTTCTGTTCCAACTTGAAGAGTTGAATTGATTTTAGAATTGTTGTATCATAGTATTGTTTCTAAGATATAGTATATACATCGTTTTACGAGCTATCTGTAACACCAAGTTTTTTTGTTGTATGAATTTTTTTTTACAAACTAAATGCATTCAAAATAGTGAAAATCTAAATGGACTGTTTTTGTGATAAACTTGCACAGAGGGTATTAGCTCGTTTATTGAAATAAATTTTTAGAACAATATGAAGTTCCATCATTATAAAAAAAAAATTCTGCAATACCGTTTGTATGGAGCTACATAAAGAATTCATATGTTCAAAATTAATAATATTCACCAATCTTCTGTGGTCATGTTTTTAATGAGTTAACCTAAGACAGTACAATGCATGAAATACTCCTTGTTGTTTCTGGTTACATCTTTTAAATCAGAATTTTGAAAAAATATATTGGTCTTTGTACGGTGATATGACAAAACAATAGCAAAACAGTTTTTTTAAATCTGCGCACCGCCCAGTGAAAAGCAGACGTTAAAATATGCACAAGTTGGGAAATGTTCTGCTGCAGGAGACATCTGAGCTTAAACAAAACTTCAAAGCTAGTCACACCTAACAGTTTACCCACAAAAAAACCAACTATAAGAGCTCAATCACAGAGAATGTCTTGTTCCTAGTTGTAAATCTCCATACACCATTTTTTTAATATGTATGTGACAACCAATTCAAGTAATTGAACATGACTTTTCACTGGCAACTGTCACCTTAAGTTTGCATAAAATAAATGGAAGCAAGCTTTCCAAAGCTTCTTTACACGAGTTTTAGCCAACTGAAGAAAAATGAAGTTGTCTTCAGCCTCCACTTCTAGTCCCTGGAATGTCTTCAGTCCTCCAAGCCCCTGAAATCGCATGGTCAACAGGGGAGAATGGGAAAATGTAAATTGAGGAAAATGAGGCAGGGTTTTGGAGAGGAGAGGGAAACAGGAGAGAGAAAGAGGACGAGCGACAAAGAGAAATGAAGCAGATAGCGAAAGAGGCAGAGAGAGAGAGGAGAGAGAGAGAGAGAGAGAGGAGAGGAGAGATGAGAGAGAGAGAGAGAGAGAGGAGAGAGAGAGAGAGGAGAGGGAGGAGAGAGAGAGAGGAGAGAGAGGAGAGAGAGAGAGAGAGAGAGAGAGAAGAGGAGAGGAGAGGAAGAGGATGGAGAGGAGAGAGAGAGAGAGGAGAGAGAGGAGAGAGAGAAGGAGAGAGAGGAGAGAGAGAGAGAGAGAGAGAGAGAGAGAGAGAGTGGTGCTGCACTAGTGGCAACACACTCTCCCCGGGGAGAGCAGCCCGAATTTCCGCAGAGAAATCTGTTGTGAAATAAAGTGGTATATTTAAAATAATATATATATATATATATATAATTAATATATAGAGAGAGGGGGAGGGGGGAGGAGGGGGAGGGAAAGAGAGAGGGATGGAAGAGGAGAGAGGAGGGGGGGGTAGGAGGGAGAGAGAGAGAAGTAGAGATAAGGAGTGACTTTTTTTTTCAACAAATTACAATATATATATATATATATATATATATATATATATATATATATATATATATATATATATATATATATATAAATAAAATACATATATATATATGATAGGAGTATTTCCACTAAATATAAAGCATATATGTAATCAATCACTGGAAATCCAACAGCAATATCTCAAAAACTACTCATTTGAACATAACATTTTTAAGTAAAATAAGTTTATAACTCCCTTCTTATAATTAAAAAAAACTTCTTTAGCTGAAGTAATGTCATATGACTATGTAAGATGCAAATTCATAATCAAATTCCTTACACACCACCACAGTTCCTCTTTATCAATTGGTTTTAAAACAAGTTGCCGATTAACGATTTTCAAACAAATATATCCTTCTTAATGTAACACATCAGTCACCAAAATTATTTCCACACTCAACGTACAGAACAGCCCTCTCATTTTCAGACTGCATAAATTACTTTTTCTTTAATTTGAATATGAGACGGCGAATTTCCCACCTGTATTACGTCAGAAGCATGCATGTCTTGGCTCCCCCCTCATACAGGCAGTTGCAGCATCAGTGGCAGCAACAAACTGCTGACAGATTCTTCCACACAGCACTGAGGTCTGTTCCAAGAAATGCAGGTCCTGGGAAGATCTCCACTGGCGCCCGGTTCTTTTCTCTGGATGAACAGTGAACAGTGCCTGGCGATAGTCGACTTCAGGGGACACTCTCCCGGTTCACAAGGTACCTGGTAAAACAGATGTACATCACATCGTGAATGATGAGGAAATAAGCAACAAAAAAGAGGGAGAAGTAGGCAAAAAAAACAGAGAGGAGAGTGTTAAGAGGGAGAGAGTGACTGAGGGGGGAGAAAGAGA
The DNA here is from genome assembly GCA_030674155.1 of Stramonita haemastoma. NCBI lineage: Eukaryota > Metazoa > Mollusca > Gastropoda > Neogastropoda > Muricidae > Stramonita > Stramonita haemastoma. The sequence continues at coordinate 59,429,427 of CM060322.1, forward strand.
CAGAGAGAAAGAGAAAAGATTGAGAGAGAGGGGGGGGGGGTGAGGCAGATAGAAAGAGGAAGACGGAGATAGACAGACATTGACAGAGAGAGGGAGAGAGGAGAGAGAGAGTAGAGAGGAGGGAGATTGAGAGAGTGAAAGGTGAGAAGGAGAGAGAGAGAGAGAGAGAGAGAGAGAGGGGAGAGAGAGAGAGAGAGAGAGAGAGAGAGAGAGAGAGTTTAATAATCTTTATTTTTCAAAGGTTACAAAGTATTACATACCTTGTTTTCATCAGGCCCTTGCCCTGATTAGGGAATAGAAAAAAGACTTCACCAAACAAAATAAAAAAACCGAAACAAAATAAAAGCAAAAGCAGAACAAAAGAAAAAATCACCATCACCAAAACTAGAAGTTCAGCCTAATGAGAGAGAGAGAGGAGAGAGAGAGAGAGAGAGAGGGGGGGGGGGGGGGGGGGGGGAGGGGGGAGGGAGAGAGATGGAGATAGGAAGAGAAACAATTTTTTCTCAACTAAGACTGATCTTTAAAAATATTTAAAAGACCGATTTCCACTAAACGACGGAATACTCTAAAAAAAAAAAAATTACTGGAAATCCCATAATGTTATCTCAAAAAATACTTATGTGAACATAGCACTTAATGAAAGTTTCTAACTACCTCTTCATATAAAAAATCAACTTTTCTAGCTCAAGTATCAAGTCGATTAAATTGCCTTTAAAGATTAAATATATAATGTTTTAACACACTGTCACAGATCCTCTATTTTGGGTTTAAAACAAGTTGCCCTTAGCTTATTTTCAACAAATCCTTTTACATATCTGTCTCTAAAATTGTCTTCACACTCAACATATTTTTTTTCTCTACCAACAACTTTTGTATTTCAACAGATCAGATTTATTTTCAGACTGCATGAATGACATTAAAATAAAAAAAATACGAAAACAGCGATTTTTCCACCTGTATTACATCAGAAGCATGTCTTGGCTCCCACCCCTCATGCAGGCAGTTGCAGCACCAGTGGCAGCAACAAACTGTTGACAGATTCTTCCACACAGCACTGAGTCTGTTCCACATGAAATGCAGGTCCTGGGAAGATCTCCACTGGTGCCCGGTTCTTTTCTCTGGATGAACATGGAACAGCGCCTGGTGATAGTCGACTTCGGTGGCACTCTCCCAGTTCACGAGGCACCTGGTGAAACAGATGTACATCACGTGAAGGATAGGAAAATAAGCCACAAAAAAATAAGCGATGAGCAGAAAAATAGGTGATTAAAATAAACAGAAATAAAGACTCGACCGGGAAAGAGGTCATCAAGAAAAAAAGTTTACAAGTGAGAAGAGAGATAAGAAAAGAAATGAGTAGGAATATAGTCTTTAAAAAAAACACCTGAAAATTGGCAAATCTGAAGTAACAAAGCTTGAATTTTAAGTCGCAGAAAAAGGCTTGGATGAACAGAAACAATGGACAAGTGACTCAAAGACAAAAACAGATCGGCCTGAAAAAAATCCCGTCATAAAAACAAAACAGACAGATGGGCATGGAATTGAAAAATGCCTTACCTTGCTTTCAGAAAGGACAGGTGCTGATGGTTATGATCTACTTGTCGGGTCAGGTCACAGGCACTTGATAAGGCAGGTCCTGATGGCTGCTTTCACACTTGTCAGGTCACAGGCACTTGATAAGGCAGGTCCTGATGGCTGCTCTCACACTTGTTAGGTCACAGGCACTTGGTAAGGCAGGTCCTGATGGCTGCTCTCACACTTGTCAGGTCACAGGCACTTGATAAGGCAGGTCCTGATGGCTGCTCTCACACTTGTCAGGTCACAGGCACTTGATAAGGCAGGTCCTGATGGCTGCTCTCACACTTGTTAGGTCACAGGCACTTGGTAAGGCAGGTCCTGATGGCTGCTCTCACACTTGTCAGGTCACAGGCACTTGATAAGGCAGGTCCTGATGGCTGCTCTCACACTTGTCAGGTCACAGGCACTTGATAAGGCAGGTCCTGATGGCTGCTTTCACACTTGTCAGGTCACAGGCACTTGATAAGGCAGGTCCTGATGGCTGCTTTCACACTTGTCAGGTCACAGGTCCGTATGATCCACATGACTAACCACCCGGTTAGGGCCCATGCATCAAAGGATAAGGAGGAGGAGGGATCTATCCCAAGGAAATTAAAAATGGAGTGACAAAAGTTACAGCCCCTAATAACCACTTTTATGTGCAAATGAAGTGACAGAGCCTTATCCCGTCATGACCACTGTACAAGATCTAATAATGAGTTACAACAGTCAAGTTCTAGTGACCTCGGAAATGATGGAAGAACGCAGTCACTGCCCCTTCAGACTACTGAAACAATGTCAGAATAGAGTAACGAAGTCCAAACCCTTAATGACCACTGAATGTAAGAATAGAGTAACGAAGTCCAAACCCTCAATGACCACTGAAACAATGTCAGAATAGAGTAACGGAGTCCAAACCCTCAATGACCACTGAAACAATGTCAGAATAGAGGAACGGAGTCCAAACCCTTAATGACCACTGAAACAATGTCAGAATAGAGTAACGGAGTCCAAACCCTTAATGACCACTGAAACAATGTCAGAATAGAGTAACGGAGTCCAAACCCTTAATGACCACGTAAATGATTTACGAATGGAGTGACCAGAGTCCCAGGTCCACATGACTGATGATTTCAGAATGAAGTCCCAGTCCAGCCCTCATGACCGCTGTATCAAACCTTTGTAGATGGAGACACCAAGATCACTGGTACCAGGATTGCTCTCCTCTCAACTCCACCTTCCCCCCTATTTTGGTTCTAGTTTTATTCTATTTTGGTTTAGCTAATTTATTTTATTCTGTTGTTGTTTAGTTATATCTAACTTTTGGTTTTAGTTTGCTACATTTTAGTTTTATTTCATTTTTAAATCTACTCTCCGCTAACATTTTGGGGGAGGTGGAGTAGTTTGCTTTTTATTTTTCTTTATTTTATTAAAATTAAAATTCTATCCATTTTATTTTTAATTCTTTTAGCGAGGAGCATTGATGCAACCAGAAGCTTGGTGTCCAGTGATCATTTGAAGACAGCTGACCAGACAACCATGCAGAACAGACACAGACCCTCAGGAGCAAACTTTGGCCACAGCAGAAGGGAAAACGTGGAGACCGGTGTCTTTTGTGAGCATGGTTGACACTGCGCCGGTTCTCTGTAGAAAATGCCCGTGAAGTCGTGTAGTCCACCACAACTCCGAAAACAACGATGCTCAGCAGATCTTCGAAAACATATCTCCGAAAACAGATCTCCGAAACGTATCTCCGAAAACATATCTCCGAAAACTATGATGCTCAACAGATCTCCGAAAACATATCTCCGAAAACATATCTCCGAAACATATCGCCGAAAACATATCTCCGAAAACTATGATGCTCAACAGATCTCCGAAAACAGATCTCCGAAAACATATCTCCGAAAACTATGATGCTCAACACATCTCCGAAAACACATCTCCGAAAACACATCTCCGAAAACACATCTCCGAAAACACATCTCCGAAAACACATCTCCAAAAACACATCTCCGAAAACTATGATGCTCAACAGATCTCTGAAACTTATTAAACACTACACACATCTCCCAAAACCAATCTCAGAAAATCATGAAGCACATCTAAAAAAAGAAAAACCACCATGAAATACAACACATACCCAAAACTATCTAGCACAACATATCTCTGAAAACAACGTTACCTGAAAAATAGAAAGCACAAACTATCGCTGAAAACAGGTCTTCGAAAACTATGGAGTACATCCGATCTCCGAAAACTATGGAGCACAGCATATCTCAAAACTATAACCATTTCTCTTAAAGCTATGGAGCACAACATATCTCAAAACTATAACCATTTCTCTTAAAGCTATGAAGCACAGCATACCTCCGAAAGATATCAGCATACCTCTGAAAGCTATGGAGAACAACACATCTCCGAAAGATATGCAGAACAACACTCTGAAAGATATCAGCATACCTCCCAAAAGCTATGGAGCACAACATATTTCCGGAAGCTATGAGCACAGCAGTATCTCTATTCTGAAGCCCAAGACCTGATAATCTAATATTCCAGATCCAAACAAGATTTCCGTTATCCTCCATTTTTAATCCTTTGATAACAAGGGCCCAACAAGGTCAAGTTACCGTCATGTTTCACACTGTACAAAGTTGATGGAAGTATCTGGCAAACAATTTTTTTTTTAATAATGTGTTACAGATGACATTGTCCAATAACAGAAAAAGTGTGTGTGTGTGTGTGTGTGCGTGTGCGTGTGCGTGTGTGCGTGCATTATATTTATGGATGTCTATTGATAGATGCATGTGTCTCACAGAGAGAGGGGGGGAGGAGGGGAGGAGGGAGGGAAGAGGGAGAGAGAGTGAGGGGGTAGAGAAACAGAGAGAGACCAAGAGACAATGAGAGGAAGAGAAAGAAAAAGAGAAGGAAGATAAAGATTAAGTTAGGGAGAGAGAGAGAGAGAGAGAGAGAGAGAGAGAGAGAGAGAGAGAGAGAGAGAGAGAGAGAGAGAGAGAGAGAGAGAGAGAGAGATATGCGTCTCAACATGAATTCACTTTTTAAAAATTAAAAACCCATTTTTATGAAAGACAGACTCCTGTATTCACTAGATCTTAAAGATCGATATCTAAAACAACATCGACTACCAAATGAGCATTCTAAAAGCAAAGAAAAAACAAAACACACAAACATGTCAAAATGTAAAAAGACACCCAGTGAAGGTAGGGAAAATGCAAAAGGAAAAGAGAATCTTGACAGTTTGGCAGCTGAAATAAAAATA
>CM060322.1:59439263-59464263 GCA_030674155.1 Stramonita haemastoma
CTCTCAGGACCATTCTCTCAGGACCATTCTCTCAGGACCATTGTCTGAGAACCACATCTCTGAGGACCATTCTCTCAGGACCATTCTCCCAGGACCATTCTCTGAGGACCATTCTCTGAGGACCACATCTCTGAAGACCATTCTCTGAGAACCACATCTCTGAGGACCATTCTCTGAGGACCATTCTCTGAGGACCACATCTCTGAGGACCATTCTCTCAGGACCATTCTCTGAGGACCCCATCTCTGAGGACCGTTCTCTCAGGACCATTCTCTGAGGACCCCATCTCTGAGGACCATTCTCTGAGGACCACATCTCTGAGGACCACATCTCTGAGGACCATTCTCTGAGGACCATTCTCTGAGGACCATTCTCTGAGGACCACATCTCTGAGGACCATTCTCTCAGGACCATTCTCTCAAGACCACATCTCTGAGGACCATTCTTTGAGAACCATTCCCTGAGGACCATTCTCTGAGGACCATTCTCTGAGGAGGACCACTTCTCATGAGTATACTCTTCAGTTAAATGCATTAATTCAGTGCTGTGGTCACTGTTATGTGTGCGGAGATACCTATGCATTGAGTTTATCAGACATCATTCCTTCATCTAATCCCAATAATACCTCAAGCAGTCTTCATGTTTATGGTAGTGATACTCCCTATAATCATACTTGGTTTGTACAGAATGATATTGCCACAGTGCAATAGAACACGAGACCGTGTTGGCACATTGCAGATCAATATCAGTCTGGAACACCAGGCCCAACCCCATCCTTCAGAACCGGTGCAGAGGAAAAGCGAAAAGGACAGCTGATAAATAGAGTTAGGGGATGCTGCACTGCCTCACTGCCTGGTATTAAGGCTGGCCATGGGTGTACGGCAACAACTCACTCAGTGAAGATCACCTCTTGCCACTCTCCTTCAGAATACAGCAAAGCCTGTCTGCTGGTGTGCTTGTTTATGCGTGGAATGAAACAGCCGTGGTTTCTGGCTATAAAAAATGTGCACCCTGTCCAGAAAGCCCAAAGTCACGGATTCGATCACCAATTGAATTCACTTTTCTCCCATCTACCAGGTCTTAGTGGGTGGTCTGGGTGCTAGTCGCTCTGATGACACGATAAAATGATGTGCCGTAAGTACATGTAGAAAACATCCGCGGCGACAAGAGAGTTATTTCTGGTAAATTGTTTGTTGAAAAAAGCCACTCTTGGTGGGAAGCAAATATTATACATGTAGCCAGAAATTTCTTTTTTATGAATAGGTGGTACCACTCTTGCGATACGTACTTTTCATGGGGAGATCAGTCCGAATTTTACATATTATTTAAGACTGATATTACGTGTACTAACATGTTAGTTTACCCTGAACCTATTTTACTAACTTGTAGCCCCTCCCGCCCCCCCCCCCCTTCTCTCTCAATATCTATTTATCTATATATTTATCTATCTATTTATCTATCAATCTATCTGTCTTTCTTCCTATTTATTTATTTATTTTTCTTTCTGTCTATATATCAACCTGTCTTTCTATCTATCTATCTATCTATCTATCTATCTATCTATCTATCTATCTATCTATCTATCTATCTATCTATCTATCTATCTGTCTGTCTGTCTATCTATCTATCTATCTATCTATCTATCTTTCTGTTGTTGTTTTGATTATGAAGTTGTTTTGATTGAATTCAATTCTAAGAGTTGTTTATGTTCTAATCCGCACAAAAAATATTAAAATGACAAAGAAATAAAATTTCAGGAATCTTCTAATCCACAACTGATTTTTCTTACACTGGATGAAACATGTTGTGTTTTGTTCAGCAAATATCTTGCAGAAATCCACAGTTTAGCACAAGAAGGACAGACAACGTTTAGGAAATGATGCCTTTATGCTGTTGAAGAAGAAGAAGAAGAAGAAGAAGAAGAAGAAGAAGAAGAAGAAGAAGAAGAAGAAGAAGAAGAAGAAGAAGAAAACAACAACAACAACAACAACAACAACAACAACAACAACAACAACAACAATAACAATGACAACAACAACAACAACGACGACGACGATGATGACGATGATGTCCAAGAACAAGAAAGAAAAAGAAGAAGCAAGATGGCGGAAAATGACGGAATATTGATTTGCAAAGATGGCGGGAGCTGAACTTCCGAAAAATGACTAACGACTGTGTCAGTAGGTCACCTTGCCTACAATGCTAGGGGCTGCTTTCATAGTGAACTGTGCCAGAGGAGGAGTCTGTCTGTCTGTCTGTCAGTCTGTCTGTCTGTCTGTCTGCTGGCCTCACATCACAGAGGCGGTCAGTGTGGTGTGGAGATGGACTCACGGGAACTGACTTGTTATAAAGGAGTGAAGGACAGTGAAAGAGTTCGTTTATTCCTCTGTGTCTGCAGGCTTTGAACGCGTTGAAGGGGGCTAATCTAAGCTTAGTATTTCAGAAAAAAAAACTGCTGAACTTGGGAGCGAATTTGTACATGTATGTTTTGGGTTGGGTTTTGTTTATTTATTTGTTTGTTTGTTTTTGGGGGGTTGCATTTTGATCCCATCGTATAGATCTATCTTTGTTCTATCTTCAAGATGGAAAATATGCTTTAGGGTAGGAATCAATTTTTGTCCGGAGGGAGGTGATAGCTCAGTGGTCAGAGCACTCGGTTTCCCCAAGCCAAAATTAAGCAGTGTCGAGCGTGGTTGCCTATTGGATGGGTGACCGTTTGCGCTCGCGCCTTGGTTTCAGTACAGTTCCTCAGCTCACCTAGCTGTAAATGGGTACCTGCCCTCTTTAGCGTCAGAAAGGCAATGTAGAGTCAATTTTCCCATTGCTAAGAGGCACTCTTTGCGGTATGAATACTCTACCTGCATTTTCCAAAAGCTCCCTTCCATTGATGGACGTCAGTGGCGATGACCTTCAACAGACTGCTGTGAGAGATGTTCCATGTTCTCTGTGAATCCAATCCTCACTTTCTTTCCCACTTTATTCCCGATAGTGAGAACCTGTGTCCATGTGAAATGAGGCTACCAACCTTCTTCCGTCTCCCAATCCTCACTGACTGGTAGCCTCCCTTCTCCCTTCTTCCCTGGTATTAAAAAGGGCAATAACCGAAGAAAAGGACTCAGACTGGAGGGGAGGCAATCACCGCAGGAGTGCTGAAGGATAACACCGCCATTTTCTCCTGTCTGCTGTGTCACTGGTCTACAGTCGTCTTCTTTAGGGGTTTGGGGGGAGGAGTGTAGAGGAAGGGGGAGGGGGGGTACTGGTTTTCACGTCGTTTGTTGACATAATCTGTGGCCGGTGTTCATAGTTTGGCACTGTTCCATGTGGTATCTTTCCCCACCCCTTCATCTGTCTGTCATCTTGCCGCTGTGATGGATGGGGCACAAGTCTGATAGTCCAGACTGGGGATACCATTGCCTGTAGCTCATTTCACTGATCGTGAATGGAGAGAACTATGGTGTTGTCTGATAGAACAGACTGAGGATATCATTGCCTGTAGTCCATTTCACTGATGTGAATGGAGAGAAGTATGGTATGTCTGATATATAGTCCAGACTGGGGATACCATTGCCTGTAGTCCATTTCACTGATCGTGAATGGAGAGAACTAGGGTATGTCTGATATATAGTCAGACTGGGGATACCATTGCCTGTAGTCCATTTCACTGATCGTGAATGGAGAGAACTAGGGTATGTCTGATATATAGTCCAGACTGGGGATACCATTGCCTGTAGTCCATTTCACTGATGTGAATGGAGAATGGTAATAATAGGAATGATGATGATTTCAATGGCAACAACGATGACAACGATTACAATAGCAACGATGATGATGTTGATGTTGACAACGATGATGATGATGATGATGATGATGATGATGATGATGATGATGATGATGAATGATGATGATGATCTCGTTCTGCTGCATGCTTGCGACCTTTTCCTGCCCCTCTAAAAACCATCACAGCGACAGCGAAAGCTCCAGAGACGTTAGCAGTGACACTGGTGGCAGTTTACAAATGTCCACAACTCCACACAATGGGCATGGCGTGACGGTTCGCTAATGTTCTGTAGATGGCCCTGCCCCCCCCCCCCCCCCCCCCCCCCCCCCCCCCCCCTGTGACAGCTGAACAGACCTGCCTGCACTGCCTGAAGGGGGCTGTGACCCCCACCCTCTCTCCCCCACCCCCTCCATCCCCATGTGGGGACAGCTGGGTGACTAGCACTGGCTGCCTCACTGACCCCCTGCCTTCTTTGTCTGTGCTCTTTTTCCCCAGGGAGGTGTCAGTACGTGCAGAATATTCTAGACGCTGTGATAAACCTGAAAAAAAGTCTGGTTACAGTTTGGATGACTGCTAAATCTAGAGCAAGAGTAAAGCTTCGGGTGTGTGTTTTGTGTATTTGCATGTGTATCCGTGTCGCTTTAGCATGAAGTCAGGGAGCGTTGACTGGCAGTTTCCATCTTTATGCATGTACACACAAATGAAGGATATCCCCAATTAATTCTGCCGTAAGCTCAACTAGAAAATAGTGAAATTCTCGCCCTCAGTCCACCTGACGCCTCTTAAAAGTCGGATTGTGACCTCAAAACCTGTAAGGTCAGAAACCTTACAGCGCTACTCGCTTCATTAATGTTCCTGTTTAAGGATTACTAGGACTCGATCAACCTACAGCAAGTAGGCAAGGTCTCTAGGGAAATAGAGAGAGAGAGAGAGAGAGAGAGAGAGAGAGAGAGAGAGAGAGAGAGAGAGAGACAGAAGACAGACAGACAGACAGACAGACAGACAGACAGACAGACAGACAGACAGACAGACAGACAGACAGACAGACAGACAGACAGACAGACAGAAGAAAGAGAGAGAGAGAGGGGGGGGGGAGAGAAGGTGGGGGGACTGACTAATCCCGGAAGCTGCAGGGAGAGAAGGTGCAGCGACAGAGGAGATGGACAACAACATGTCCTGTGCAGCACCTGCTCACTGCAGTGTTTCCTTCAGCGTCTGTGCAATTCCCCCTCTGACGTCTGTGCAATTCCCCCTCTGACGTCTGTGCAATTCCCAGTCTGACGTCTGTGCTATTCCCCATCTGACGTCTGTGCAATTCCCCCTCTGACGTCTGTACAATTCCCCGTCTGACGTCTGTGCAATTCCCCCTCTGACGTCTGTGCCTCTCCCCCCTGTGTGTGTGTGTGTGTGTGTGTGTGTGTTGTGTGTGTGTGTGTGTGTGTGTGTGTGTGTGTGTGTGTGGTGTGTGGCGTTTAAATGTTTCACACGTATCTTACCATTGTATCATTGTAGCTGATTTTAAGACTGATTTTCACTATCCCACTTGTTATATAATAAAGATATCTAGCATCCTTATCATAGCCTACCTTACAATCTCTCTCTCTCTCTCTCTCTCTTCTCTCTCCTCTCTCTCTCTCTCTCTCTCTCTCTCTCTCTCTCTCTCTCTCTTGAATGTCTCACCTATTACCATCCATTTTTATTCATATCTTGTACTCCCTTTTTGATAATCACGTGTGACGAATGTAATTGATTTTATTGTAAAATTTTAACTAATGATCGTTAAAAAAAAAAACCTGAATAACTTTGTCCATTACCACATATATAATTAGAAACATAAATTTTATGATGTAATCATAAGATTGATATGATATTAGGGTATATATATCCCAAAATATGTGCCTTACAGCGGATAGAGTATTTGTGTATCCTTTATGATTTTACTCAGAATTCAAGGCATATATTTTCCTTAGAATGAAGTTTATTGATGAAATGTGTCAGAACCGGTGAAAATGTGTGTGTGTTGTGTGTGTGTGTGTGTGTGTGTGTGTGTGTGTGTGTGTGGTGTGTGTGTGTGTGTGTGTGTGTGTGGTGTGGCGTGCGTGTGTGTGTGTGTGAGAGTGTGTGTATGTGTGTGTGTGCGAGCGTGCGTGTGTGTATGTGTGTGTGAGTGTGTGTGTATGTGTGTGTGTGAGTGTGTGTGTATGTGTGTGTTTGTGTGTGCATGTGTGTGTGAGGGTGTGTGTATGTGTGTGTTGTTGTGTGTGTGTGTGTGTGTGTGATATATGTTTGTGTGTATATGTGTGTGTGAGAGTGTGTTTGTGTGTCTGTGTGTGTGTGAGTGTGTGTGTGTGTGAGTGTGTGTGTGAGTGTATGTTTGTGTGTGTATGTGTGTGTGAGAGTGTGTTTGTGTGTCTGTGTGTGTGTCTGTATGTGTGTGTGTCTGTGTGTCTGTGTGTGTGTCTGTGCGTGAGTGAGTGTGAGTGTGTGTAAAACATTATCCGATTAAAAAAAATGTTATGTCTATTTTTTTTTAAACATCTAGGATGTTTTATGGTTTTTTTTCTTCTTATTATTTTTTTTATTATAATTTTATTGGTAGTATGTCTCCCCCCCCCCCCTCCAATAAGGATGCTAGTTTTTTTTTTTAAATCCCGTTTTATCCAATTGTATGATTTATATTACATGTAAAATTTGTGATAGATAGTGGTGGATTGATGTTTTCGGTTGTTTATTTCATTTTGTTCTCTTGTTTGCTCCTTATCTACTAACACTTTTCTTTTTTTTCCATAATCAAAATTTTTTATTGTGACTTCTGATTTTTGTCTTCTGAAAGAGTGCATTTTATTACCTTATCATATATAGTGTACTTTATTCTTGTGTGTTGTTTGGTCTTATTGTTTAGTATATTTTCAACTTGATGTATCCCTGAAAAGGGCGGGGACTGGATGTAAAAAAGCACACGAGTTCTTATCTATTATCCTCGAATAAAAGACTTTGCCTTGCCTTGCCTTGCCTTGCCTTGCAATTCCCCGTCTGACGTCTGCGCAATTCCCCGTCTGACGTTTGCGCAATTCCCCGTCTGACGTTTGTGCAATTCCCCGTCTGACGTTTGTGCAATTCACTGCATCCTCTGACGATTGTGCATTTTAGTGCAGTACTCAGTTCAACGTGTACATGTACTGTCAGCGACATATACACACAAGAAGAAGTAAAGCACTTGCAGGTCTGCACATAAACTGATTTAGCAGTCGTGAAAATTGTGCTTATATCCACCACACCCCACTGAGATTGAACTGTCAGCCCACAGCTTCAGGACCATAGGGATTACAAGAAGAGATAAAACCTAAAGAAGCCTAACGCCTTATTTGCTAAGGGGTTTTTTGCGCTTCTTGAGAAAGTAAACAGCCATCTGAAAAAGACATCTTTCGATATTTTACTACACCAGAGTTCACTTTTGGTTTTCCTTTTTCCTGCAGGCTGTTTTGGTTTTGTTGATGCATCTGGTTGTTGGTTTCTTTGTTTAATCCCTGTCAACGAACATCATTTCACTCCAGATTCCATGAAGATTCTCTTTTTGTGATGACACGTTGGACACTGTTATATCTTTCATTGAAAAATAGACTATTTTTTCGCGTGATACAATCACTATTTACTGGAAGACACTTGTCAGTGGGCTAGTTCTGATCGCATTGTTGCCATCACCAGTACAGTGATGGCCGCACAGGCAAAGACACCCCGGGGACTCTCCTCTCCCTGTGCTGTGGCCTTGGCTGGCCCTGTCAGGATTAGTCCTGGACCAAATGGATCACTCTGATGATGGGGACAGTCCTCTTTGGAGCTGCTCCTTTTTCCTTCCTTCTGTATTTTCAGAGGTGAAAGAAAGGCCCGGCATGGCCTCAGTGACGGGCTGGGGTATAAGGAAAAGGAATACATGAATAAATGAATAAACGGAAAGAAAGAAGGAAGGGGGAGGGAGTGGAGAAGGTGGGTATGCAGGGCTTTGAATACAGCAAAGACGGCGAAATGAGAGCGTTTCATCTCCTTTGAAATGGAGGAGATGATTTCCATGCCATCAGATAGATAGATAGATGGCTTTCTGGCTTTTTCCCTATCGCGCCATCTTGTGCCCAGGCCGAGTCCTTTCAATGAAGCCTATTGGATTTAAGATCGTCTTCATCTTTTAGCCATTACCCCGCTTTAAAAAAATGAAAGTGTAATTAAATTCGTTTTTTTTTAAGTTGCATAGAAATATGATCATCTTTCGATTTTTTTTCTTCTTCTCTGATCAGTAGTGAAAGGAGAGAGAGAGAGAGAGAGAGGAGAGAGAGAGAGAGAGAGAGAGAGAGAGAGAGACAGACAGACAGACAGACAGACAGACAGACAGACAGACAGACAGACAGACAGACAGACAGACAGAGAGACAGACAGACAGAGAGAGAAAGAGAGAGAGAGACAGAGATTAAAAGCTAAAAGAATGTGAAATGTAATATGAAGTGTAATACTAATAGGATCCTTTAAAACTTTTTATTTCTAGAATAAGGGATAAGCACCCATGGGTTTTTTACATTTAGTCCCCGCGTACATGCAATTTTGTACATTTTTGTCATCCACCACGCTATGGCCTTACTCTTCCGAAGGGTGGAATAGCTTTTAATATCTGTTCAATTTATTCTGTGTGCGTTCACACACAGCACCTCGGTTTATAGTCTCATCCGAAGGACTTTCGAGGGATTGGAGTCATTGCTGATGTTACCTCCAGGAAAACATCCCCAGGCCGTCAGCTCACAAGCGCTTCGCGCAACACTCTAACCATACTAATGAGAAGTTGTGCGACTGTTACATAAGGAAATATATCACAAAGAAACATAAGGAAAACATAAGGAAATGGCTTTTTATCCAAGTTTCTCAATATGTCTGAGTTTTTCAATATGTATGAAATATTCCTCGTGGACTGCACTGCATCAGATACTGACAGCAAGTATGTTTTTTTTCCATTTTCAAACTGATGTCAGGCAGAGCCTATAAATATGTCATTAATAACTATTTATAATTATGTTATGTTATGAAACTGCGTATTTTCCACAAACTATTTTTAGAAGTCTTACGTGTCACAATGACCTCGCTAATTTCTCAGAACTAACGGACATTAATTTTATTTTCAGCCCTCACTGCACTCTTTCCCCTGTGAATACAACAGCAGTTGCCCCTGTTCAGCAATGGCAGATGCAAAGAAGCAATCTCTGTATTCTAATGGCTTTGCTCTATCAATGGCATGTTTCTCATTGCACACAACAGTACCAGAGGCCATAAGCAATCTCTGTATTCTGATGGCTTTGCTCTATCAGTGGCATGTTTTTCATTGCACATGCTGAGTTGCAGATTTGCAGTGTCTTGAATTTTCTTTGTTTATGGTTTTTCCTGTCTTCTATTATTGTAAAATCATTCTCTCAGTAATAAACCCAATGGGGAGATAAGATGGTTCCAAATCAGGAATGAAGTTAAAACGTAAAGAGGAATCTTCGAAGGCATCTTGTAAGATGGTAACCGCCTACTCGTGATCATATTTCAAAAAAAATTAATGTTTGGCAGTTTTCATATGTGCACCTGCACGTAAGGACTTGGATTATTTTAGGAAATGTTTACATCCAACTTTAAGAGGTTTCCATTTTAGAAAGAACTCCGATCGTTTCCTAATTGGCCTGCAGCTTTAATGCTTTCAGCTGATAAATGAATACAGCGTCAGGTGACTGGCTTTTCTGCGGGGGGGGGGGGGGGAGGGAGGAGGAGGAAATGTGAAAGAAGATCGGATGTGAGGGCATGTTTACGTGTGCATGTGTGTGTGTGTGTGTCTGTGTGTACGTGTGTGTGTGTGTGTGTGTGTGTGTGTGTGTGTGTGTGTGTGTGTGTGTGTGTGTGTGGTGTGTGTGTACGTGTGCGTGTGCGTGTGCATGCATGCGTACGCTCGCTCATGTGTGTGAGTGTGTGTTTGTGTGTGTATATGTGTGTGCATGTATGCATATGTGCCTACGTGCGTGTGTGCATGCATATGTGCGTGCTTGCGTTCGTGCATGCGTTCATGTATGCTTGGAAACAATGAGATGGAAATGCAATAAAGAACAAAGGGGAAGGCACTGGAGAAAAGCAATGAGCGAGACAAAAATGAGCTCCCTTTTTTAAAGAAAAAGAAAAGCTAATAAGCTTCATATTCGATAAGAATTAGGCTCCGTTTAAACACACACGCACACGCACACACACACATACACGCACACATACCCAAACACACACACACATACACATACCCAAACATTCACACCACACACACATACACCACACACACACACACACACACACACACACACACACACACACACACACACACACACACACACACATGTACACAACACATATTGTCAGTTAACCAATGCCTGGTGCTCCCCTATCCCTCATGTCAGTCACACAACCAGCAACATCTTTCTCTGGACATCTTCTTCATCACGAACAAACTCTAGGTCAAAGTAACACTTGTATTTCCATATTACGGTACACTGGACAGACCAGGGCAGTTGACCAGTCAGACTGTGAAGCCAGCGTGTCCGTTTTTCAGCCGCTAATTGACACTGCTGTGTGCCAGACTGACCCCCGACACCCCCCACCCCCCACCCCACCTTCCCCTGTCTGTGCTGTGCTGTGCTGTGCTGTGCTGTGCTGTGCTGTGCTGTGCTGTGCTGCGCTGTGCTGTACTGCCTGACCAGGAGATCATCATGTGGGCATTGCTCTGATCGTCTGAAGACTAGAAATGAGGTGTCATTAGAAAGATAAGAGATGGGGCCAGAATATACATGTGCAATACAAAGGATGAGGTGTCATTAGAAAGATAAGAGACGGGGCCAGAATATGCATGTGCAATACAAAGGATGAGGTGTCATTAGAAAGATAAGAGATGGGGCCAGAATATACATGTGCAATACAAAGGATGAGGTGTCATTAGAAAGATAAGAGACGGGGCCAGAATATGCATGTGCAATACAAAGGATGAGGTGTCATTAGAAAGATAAGAGACGGGGCCAGAATATACATGTGCAATACAAAGGATGAGGTGTCATTAGAAAGATAAGAGACGGGGCCAGAATATACATGTGCAATACAAAGGATGAGGTGTCATTAGAAAGATAAGAGACGGGGCCAGAATATGCATGTGCAATACAAAGGATGAGGTGTCATTAGAAAGATAAGAGACGGGGCCAGAATATGCATGTGCAATACAAAGGATGAGGTGTCATTAGAAAGATAAGAGACGGGGCCAGAATATGCATGTGCAATACAAAGGATGAGGTGTCATTAGAAAGATAAGAGACGGGGCCAGAATATGCATGTGCAATACAAAGGATGAGGTGTCATTAGAAAGATAAGAGACGGGGCCAGAATATACATGTGCAATACAAAGGATGAGGTGTCATTAGAAAGATAAGAGACGGGGCCAGAATATGCATGTGCAATACAAAGGATGAGGTGTCATTAGAAAGATAAGAGACGGGGCCAGAATATGCATGTGCAATACAAAGGATGAGGTGTCATTAGAAAGATAAGAGACGGGGCCAGAATATGCATGTGCAATACAAAGGATGAGGTGTCATTAGAAAGATAAGAGACGGGGCCAGAATATGCATGTGCAATACAAAGGATGAGGTGTCATTAGAAAGATAAGAGAAGGGGCCAGAATATGCATGTGCAATACAAAGGATGAGGTGTCATTAGAAAGATAAGAGACGGGGCCAGAATATACATGTGCAATACAAAGGATGAGGTGTCATTAGAAAGATAAGAGACGGGGCCAGAATATACATGTGCAATACAAAGGATGAGGTGTCATTAGAAAGATAAGAGACGGGGCCAGAATATGCATGTGCAATACAAAGGATGAGGTGTCATTAGAAAGATAAGAGACGGGGCCAGAATATGCATGTGCAATACAAAGGATGAGGTGTCATTAGAAAGATAAGAGACGGGGCCAGAATATGCATGTGCAATACAAAGGATGAGGTGTCATTAGAAAGATAAGAGACAGGGCCAGAATATACATGTGCAATACAAAGGATGAGGTGTCATTAGAAAGATAAGAGACGGGGCCAGAATATACATGTGCAATACAAAGGATGAGGTGTCATTAGAAAGATAAGAGACGGGGCCAGAATATGCATGTGCAATACAAAGGATGAGGTGTCATTAGAAAGATAAGAGACGGGGCCAGAATATGCATGTGCAATACAAAGGATGAGGTGTCATTAGAAAGATAAGAGACGGGGCCAGAATATACATGTGCAATACAAAGGATGAGGTGTCATTAGAAAGATAGGAGACGGGGCCAGAATATGCATGTGCAATACAAAGGATGAGGTGTCATTAGAAAGATAAGAGATGGGGCCAGAATATGCATGTGCAATACAAAGGATGAGGTGTCATTAGAAAGATAAGAGATGGGGCCAGAATATACATGTGCAATACAAAGGATGAGGTGTCATTAGAAAGATAGGAGACGGGGCCAGAATATACATGTGCAATACAAAGGATGAGGTGTCATTAGAAAGATAAGAGACGGGGCCAGAATATACATGTGCAATACAAAGGATGAGGTGTCATTAGAAAGATAAGAGACGGGGCCAGAATATGCATGTGCAATACAAAGGATGAGGTGTCATTAGAAAGATAAGAGACGGGGCCAGAATATACATGTGCAATACAAAGGATGAGGTGTCATTAGAAAGATAGGAGACGGGGCCAGAATACAAAGGAGGCCTGATTGGAAAGGGGACACATGATCCTGGCTGGAATATTCATGGGAATGACTGTTCAACCTCCTGTTCAAGAAAATACTCCTTTCATCAAGCTGCACCCAGCGTTTCTTGATAGGAGATTGAATTACTCCTGGTTCATTTATGCAAGGATGGGAAGATAATTATGATGGATGATCAGAAATTCATTCCATGCTCTTTGAGCATGCTGTGCCTCTTTAGCACTCTAGGTGTTGTGAGCACACAGGTCATGCACTAAGGAGCACATGAGAATAATGTTCTTATCTGAGCAGCTGTGCATGTTTGGGAATGCTAGCAAGGGTTCTGCAGTGGTTAAAGGTGTTTGGGGTTGTTGGTGGGTTTTTTCAATTGACATACAACTCTGGTGTTTTTATGTATGAGTAGTGTCATCTTATATATATACATATATATATATATATATATATATATATATATATATATATATATATATATAATATATATATATATATATATATATAAACTACACATAGAATGAATAGGGGACAGGATAACTTAGTGGTCAGAGCACTCACTCTCCCCAAGGTAAGGTTAAGTAGCGTTAAGCGTGGTTTTCAAGTAGATGGGTGACAGTTTGCACACCTTGGTTTCAGTACAGTCCCCCAGATCACCCAGCTGTAAATGGGTACCTACACTTTTTTAGGGTCAGGGAAGGTAAAGCAGCGAGGTGAAGGAGATGGGCGCCGCTCTCAAGATGTTGGCCTCCGGAGAAGCTGGGGTCTCTGACATCTCGCTCCCCAACCACCACATAGGTTATGAGAACACCCTTTTTAACTCAACGACAATAAAACCCCTAGTTTCTTCAGGACGTTCAAAGGCACTGGCCCAGCGTTTGGTCCTTCACACTCCTGTGATCTGTCAGGGACAGACAGCACCCCCTCAGCTGTCCTGCCTCTTTTCAGCCCCAACAGACCACAGCGGTCGGCCAGTCAGACTCTGAGCCTGGCCTATCCTTTAGCGGCTGCTAATGGACAGCTGCTGACTGCAGACTGCCCTCTGGCAATGCCCCCCCTCCTCTCCCCCCCTGTCCTGGCTGCCTCAGGGGAACGCCTTGTGGACAGCGCTCTGACAGTCAGCAACAGACATGTAGGGATGGCTGACTGCAGAGAGCAGAGGTGGAGCCAGAACAGTCCTGTGGAACAGATAGGAATGGAATAGAATTAGAAAGATGATGCATGTGGATAGAATATTCATATGGAATGGTTGTTTAACTTTGTAAGAACGCAGAAGCACACGCACGTGCATAATATGCATCCACACTTTGATAAGTGTATATTTATATATGAGACAGAGATAAAGATATACATAGATATGGAAACATACACAGACAGACAGACAGACAGACAGACAGACAGCAGACAGACAGACAGACAGAGAGAGATGAACACAATGTTAATAAACAAAGAGAGAGTCTGAGAGATTCAGAGAGAAAAGCAGACAGTCACAGAAAGAACAACACAAAGTTAACAGACACGAGAGAGAGTTAGAGAGACTGAGGGAGAAAGGCAGACAACGACACAAAGAAGAACACAATGTTCAGAGACCTAGTGCCGCAGAACTGTGTGATTTCCCTGGGGAAGACAGCACAGCACAGCACAGCACAGCACAGCAGTGCAGACAGCTGACCACATGTCCTAACGACAGCCAGGCCAGTCCGCTCAGTGCTCGCTGATTTCTGGCTTTGCTGGTCTGAAGTTGTGGCAGTCTGGGTGACACTGCCCTAACGACCTTATGCCTAGCATGCTTGCAACATCAAGAGCGCTTAAGAAGCCTTGCACACTTAAAGAGCAATTAATTCATTTCTCACTATCAGTCATAAGTTTCTTCTTTTGTTTACATAGAATAAAGATGTTAGTTTAGTTAAAGTCTGTCCCGAGCCTAAGGCTCATCAGCCGGTGCTTATCCCGGTTTCTGCGGCGTTAAGCGACTGAGAGTCATAGACTCCCCCTGGATAGGACGCCAGTCTATCGCAGGGTTAGCCCCCAACACAAGGTTGGTACCCCTTTTACACCTGGGTGGGGTGAGAAAATAGCCGTAAAGTGTCTTTTCCAAGGGCACAACGCCATAGCCGAAAGCTGGGATCGAACCCGCAACCTTTAGATTACGAGTCCAACGCCCTAACCAGTAGACTATAGCGGCGGCTATAGAATAAAGATGAAGCATGTGTAATTCAATATTCCGTGAAGAAAATGCTCTTATTTTTATTTATTTCTATTTTATTTTATTCTTTTATATCGAGGATAATGGGATAAGCATTCTTGTGCTTTTTTATATCCAGTCCCCGTGTGTATGCAGTTTTGTAAATGTCATCTGTTCCCACCGGCACACGATGGTCTACTCTTACGAAAAGCTGAACATGATTTAACTTGTGCACAAGATGTTCTGCGTGCGTTCGCACACGGGGCTTTGGTTTATAGTCTCATCCGAAAGACTTTTGGGAAGAGTGGAGTCAGCACTGATGTTAACTCCAGGAGAAAAATCTCCTCGACCGGAATCAAACCCGGGTCGTCAAATTGCCAGCGCAATGTTTTGACCACTAGGCTATCCGCCCCGCTCTTATGAATATGTGTGTGTGTTGTCTTTAATTTAACGTCTGTTCACTCTCAGTGATATTAGACGATGTGTGTGTGTGTGTGTGTGTGTGTGTGTGTGTGTGTGTGTGTGTGTGTGTGTGTGTGTGTTTGTGTTTAGTGTTGTGTGTGTGTATCTGTCTGTCTGTCTGTCTGTGTCTGTGTGTGTATCCGTCTGTGTGTCTGTCTGTGTCTGTCTGTCCGTATGTCTTTCTGTCTCTCTGTGTACGTCTGCGTGGATCTCTGCATTTTTCATTTTGCCACACCTAGTTATCTCCATCTGCTTTACCTGTCCCGTTAGGCACTCGTGAACCCTCTGCTTACACTCCTTCAGCAGCGTGGCCCTCTGATATGAGGAGATCATGATTTAACGCAGGTGAACCATAGAACCTGCTGGCATGGTGGTAGAAACTGACAGCAGGATGTGGAGAAGACATTACAGGGTGGAGGTGATTGCCTTATTTCTGAGTGTCTCATGCAACCTTTGGAACTTGTTTTTCATCGAGAATGAATCGACTTTTAAGTTTCTATTTCCCACCAGAGAGCACTGGAAAGTTCTTTTCCCTTTGAAGAGAGAAGAATAGGGGGAAATACTGCGTGCGTCTGTTGTTTGAGTCTTCTTATCAAAGTGTGACAGAGGGTTCCCAATTCTTCGTGCCAATTTGTTGGAGGGGGGGGGGTAAAAGAAAGGTGATAGATCTTTTAAGTGGTTTGTTTTAGGGGATACTTAACCATCACTCAACAGTTCTAGGTACTTCTCTGTCCACCCTAGTGACCCATTTCTATGGTGGAGGGAGTTTTAGGTTCTCTGTCCACCCTAGTGACCCATTTCTGTGGTGGAGGGAAGGAGACAGGAAGGAAGTAAACGGGGGTGAAGGGGGGGGGGGGGATTTGGTGGACGGTGGTGTGCCGTAGGTTTAAGACTCCATTGTGTGTCAAAACCTAGCTTAACTATTTATCGGAATACCAAACGCTATTGTTTAGTATTGTACACAACACAATGTAATAGCGATTATCAGAAACTACATGAATCCTTTGATTTTGAATTCAATATGTAAAATGAAGTTGTAATGCGGCGCCAAATTATATTTTGGAAGGTATAAGGGAAGGTTTTTAACAAAAACTGTAACATCACGAAAACATGACAAAAATAATCATAGAAAAGTGGAGACTATGAATTAAAAACTAGGAAGAAGAAAAAGAAACTGGGAATGACCGTAATCTGCTCTCTCTTTTAAACAAGGTAACCAGATTCCGGTCCACCACCACCCCCTTTTATTGAGACTCTGGTTCTATGGTTTTCTCATTCAGAGGAGCTTTTACAGAGTGAGCCAATATGGCTTCCTTCACATCCCTGCACCCACTCACACCCCCCTCCCCCATGTCAGTGACGTCGCTTGTGGTCAGTCAGCTCTGCTCCCTCTGTTCCTCAACACCCACAGGTCAGTCGGGAGTCAGTCAGCCCCTCTGTGAGGTCAGTCAGCCCCTCTGTGAGGTCAGTCAGCCCCTCTGTGAGGTCAGTCAGCCCCTCTGTGAGGTCAGTCAGCCCCTCTGTGAGGTCAGTCAGCCCCTCTGTGAGGTCAGTCAGCCCCTCTGTGAGGTCAGTCAGTCCAGGCCACTGTGAGGTCAGTCAGTCAGTCCCCTCTGTTGAGTGTCAGTCAGCCCCTCTGTGAGGTCAGTCATAGGCAGGCTTGTGTTCAGCTCTTTCATTTCAAAACGTGCTGACGGCCAGAATGCCCTCAGGTGTCCTCCTCTGTCTGTGATGCCTCAGGACAACGCCTTGAGGGCAGTACTGGATGCTGTGGGAATGGACATGTGGCCTGACTGCAAGGATGACAGATGTGGTTGAATATTCATGTGGAACAAAATGTGGTCTGGTTGCAAAGATGACAGATGTGGCTGGAATATTCATGTGAAGTACAGCTGTTACCTGGTTCGTAAGATAATGCAAGTGGCTGGAATATTCATGTGGAGTACAACTGTGGCCTGATTGCAAAGATGATGCATGGAGCTACAATATTCATTTGGGAAAAAAACTGCGGCTCGATTGGAAAGAGAACTCATGTGGCTGGAATATTCATGTGCAATAGCTTCCCAACTTTGTCTACAAGAAGAATTTCTTTTCATCCAGTTTCAATGACGATTTCTTTATGGGAGATTGAACTCTCTTGCTTTTATTCATGCAAACGAAGGGAGATATATATGATCAATGAATCTCTATGAATTAATTTTCTCTGGGCATATTACATTCTTTTAACACTCTAATTAATGCAAGCGTGCACGACATGTGCTTGTTTGTACACGTGTGTGTGTGTGTGTGTGTGTGTGTGTGGTGTGTGTGTGTGTGTGTGTGTGTGTGTGTGTGTGTGTGTGTGTGTGTGTGTGTGTGAATTTGCATGCACATCGATATGCATAGGGGTTCTGCAGGCAGCATAAATTAGGAGAATCTGTTATTGTTTCTTTTTGGCCCAAAGCAATTCCAGCCCATTGCAACAACGTCACGAAGTCTCTCTGCAAACTATTTCCAGAATCAGTGGGGGAGGGGGGGGGTTCATAGTTAACCGTTCTGTGTTTTTCTATTTCCTTCAACTATTGTCTAAAGGAAGGAGGGAGGCAGGAAGGAAAGGAGCAGGGGGAGGAAAGATGCTGTAGATAATTGTGAGGTGATGTCCTGCTTCAGACTACAATTTTATGATGAAGTCTGATCACAATCTACTTCACCAACACCTCGCCAATTTCAACTTTTGAAGAAATAAGGCAGCTTCTGTGTGTGTGTACACGTGTGTGTGCGTGCGTGCGTGTGTGTGTGTGTGTGTGTGTGTGTGTGTGTGTGTGTGTGTGTGTGTGTTGTGTGTGTGTGTGTGTGTCCGTGTATGTGTTGTGTGTTTTTTTTTAATTTATTTATTCTTTCATATCGAGGATAGTGGAATAAGCAATTACATGCTTTTTACATCCATCCCCGTGTGTATGCAGTTTTGTAAATGTCATCTGTTCCCACCGACACACGATGTGTGTGTGTACACGTGTGTGTGTCTATGAGTGTGTAAATCTGAGGGGCATGTCCCACACACGTATGCGTGTTTTCCACTCAATCGCTGTGTCTCTAGACACGGTAATGTTTCCCAAAGCACATATCGCTGTGTCTCTCTCCAGACACGGTAATGTTTCCCAAAGCACATATCGCTGTGTCTCTCAGACAGGGTAATGTTTCTCCAAAGCACATATCGCTGTGTCTCTCTCTCAGACACGGTAATGTTTCCCAAAGCACATATCGCTGTGTCTCTCTCTCTCAGACACGGTAATGTTTCCCAAAGCACATATCGCTGTGTCTCTCTCTCAGACACGGTAATGTTTCCCAAAGCACATATCGCTGTGTCTCTCTCAGACACGGGTAATGTTTCCCAAAGCACATATCGCTGTCTCTCTCTCTCAGACACGGGTAATGTTTCCCAAAGCACATATCGCTGTGTCTCTCTCTCAGACAGGGGTAATGTTTCCCAAAGCACATATCGCTGTGTCTCTCTCTCAGACAGGGGTAATGTTTCCCAAAGCACATATCGCTGTGTCTCTCTCTCAGACAGGGGTAATGTTTCCCAAAGCACATATCGCTGTCTCTCTCTCAGACAGGTAATGTTTCCCAAAGCACATATCGCTGTGCTCTCTCTCTCAGATAGGGGTAATGTTTCCCAAAGCACATATCGCTGTGTCTCTCTCTCAGACAGGGTAATGTTTCCCAAAGCACATATCGCTGTGTCTCTTCTCTCAGACAGGGTAATTTTCCAAAGCACATATCGCTGTGCTCTCTCTCTCTCAGACAGGGTAATGTTTCCAAAGCACATATCGCTGTGCTCTCTCTCTCAGACAGGGGTAACTTAGGCTTTCTCTTCCAGACAGGATCTTTTCAAGCGTATCGCTGTGTCTCTCTCTCTCAGACAGGTAATTTTCCAAAGCACGTATCGCTGTGTCTCTCTTCTCAGACAGGGTAATCTTTCCAAAGCACATATCGCTGTGTCTCTCTTCTCAGACACGGTAATGTTTCCCAAAGCACATATCGCTGTGTCTCTCAGACACGGTAATGTTTCCCAAAGCACAGCGGCCACACAGCAGTGTAGGCCGTGCTCCTGTCTGCCTGTAGTCAGGGGAGGGAGGCGCTAACCAGCCCTGACATGAGAACTCTGGTCCTTGTCTGAACCGCTGAACTCTGCCTTCTCTCCAGGGAAATCACACACCAACGCTGCACTGGCTCTCTCAACTCTTGGCTTCCTTCACGCTGTTTATTTCTTTATATTAGCATCTTTGTGGTCAGAGATTTCTCGTCCGGGTGAGAGAGAGACACACACAAAAGAGAGAGAAGAGAGAGAGAGAGAGAGAGAGAGAGAGAGAGAGAGAGAGAGAGAGAGAGAGAGAGAGAGAGAGAGAGAGAGAGAGATTGACCCTTCCCTGATTGCTAATGATCTTTCTTGCACATGATAATCTGTCTGCATCCTACTCCTTGTTCCTGTCTGGAGGGCTGATGAACTTCCCTGACATGCACCTATGTGGAGGAGGCATTCTGCTTCATGAGAGAGGAGGATTGTTCAGAGCAGGGAGGGAATCATGGGAACGTTGGCGTGATGCTGAAGACTTGGCAGGGTACAGACATGGACATTTGAGGAGACAAAAGAGATTGCCTCCCTTTTGTAAGACTGCTCGAGTTAGCCTATTTTTGACATGCTCATTATTACATCTGAATCAGAATTGTCTGTAACTAGTCGTGTTTTACTTCTCAAAGAGATGTAGCACCGGATTCAAATGGTATGTTGTGATTTGGGAAAGTTTTTTTCTGTCAGGTAGTGCTTGCTTTTATGCATGTTTCAAAAGCAGCGTAACAGCGTATGCTGTATGAAATATTTAACGCAGGGACTTCCTCCAGAAACAAAACCTAAAATCAGACGTTGTGCTGCCTACCTGATTCCACTCTGCATCCTGATTTACCAATGACCTTCATTCTGCAATGTGGAAAAAGCATATTGGCATACACTAATCCAGTTTCAGAGTAAACAAGATTAATTGTATCAAACTTTTTGTGTGAATTCCTGGCGTGATTTAGGACAGGAATTCGCAATTTGGTAACACATAACAAATAGATCAACACAGTACAGAGCTGTGTTCTGATAGAACTCAGGGTATTTTGTTGGAACATTACCGTACATGGGAAAAATAATGTCTCATCACGCTGTCGCATGCACCGGTTCCATCTCTCCTTCTCTGTCTCTGATTAATTCTGTGGTCTCCTGTAGCCCTCCCAGACAACTGATCTCAGTGATGTTGGCTATGTAGGATGCTGGAGGTCTGCCTCTTTTCCCTCTGCCCTCATGAAAAAACAAGAGCAAAAAATACAGAAGTGGAGAAAATCCAATAAGGATGAAAGAGAGGACATTAGAGTAGAGCAGTTGGTATCGACATGAACTGCTCATTTTTTACCAGCCCACAAAGACCTTGAGGTTCTGATGGCGTCTGTTGAGAGGAGCTCCACAGCGCTGACCCAGGGTCTGGTCCTCTGCTGTCCTAGTCCTCTCCTCCCCCTGACAGCCATGGTCAGAGCTCTCCCTGTGTGTGTCTTTACCACTGACATCACCATGGTCAGAGCTCTCCCTGTGTGTGTCTTTACCACTGACATCACCATGGTCAGAGCTCTCCCTGTGTGTGTCTTTACCACTGACATCACCATGGTCAGAGCTCTCCCTGTGGTGTCTTTCCTCTGACACACCATGGTAGATCTTTCCCATGGGTGTGTCTTTACCACTGACATCACATGGTCAGATCTAATCCTGTTGTGTCTTTACCACTGACATCACCATGGTCAGAGTCTCCCTGTGTGTGTCTTTACATGACAATCACCATGGGTCAGAGCTCTCCCTGTGGTGTCTTTACCACTGACATCACATGGTCAGAGCTCTCCGCCTGTGTGTTGTGTCTTTACCACTGACATCACCATGGTCAGATCTTCCTTGTTGTACTTTACCACTGACATCAACATAGGTCAGATCTTCCCTGTCTGTCTTTACCACTGACAGGTCACGGCGGTCGGCCAGTCACACTGTCAGGGGGGAGGGGGCACGTTGATTGTTTCCCTGCTAATTGACAGCTGCTGACTGCAGACTTCCCCTGGCAATGCCCCCCCTCCCTCCCTTCCCTCCCCCCCCCCCCTTCCCTCTCCTGCTGGCTGCTCAGGAGAACGCCTTGTGGGCAGCGCTCTGACAGTCAGCAACAGACAGCTGTAGGTGTGGTGACTGCAGAGAGGTGGAGCCAGACCAGTCCTGTGGAATAGATAGGAATGTAGCAGGATTAGAAAGAAGACAGGCAGCCAGCCCCAGACTATGAATGTAAAAAGATGGGCTGATTTTATATACAAAGACAATGTCTCTGCATCTCTGTGCATTGGCTTGCAGTTTTGCACGTCTTCTCTGCAAGAGAATTATTTTTGTCTTGTGTATATAGACACCTGTTTTGTAGTGACAGTAGCAAAGAAGGGAATGTCGCAGAAGTAGTAGTAGTAGTTGTAGTAGTAGTGGTAGTAGTAGTAGTAGTAGCAGGTAGGAGGAGGAGTAGCAGTAGTAGTAGTAGTAGTAGTAGAGCGCAGCAGCAGCAGCAGCAGCAGGAGTAGTAGAGTAGTAAGTGTAGTAATGTAGAGTAGTAGTAGTAGTAGTAGTAGTAGTAGTAGTACAGTAGAGTAGTAGTAGTTAGTAGTAGTAGTAGTAGTAGTAGTAGTAGTAGTAGTAGTAGATAGTAGCATAGTAGCAATAGTAGCAGAAGTATAGTAGTAGTAGTAGTCTGTCGTCGTCGTCGTCGTCGTCGTAGTAGTAGTAGTAGTAGTAGTAGTATAGTAGTAGTAGTAGTAGTAGTAGTAGTAGCAGTAGCACAGCAGCAGCAGCGGTAGTAGTAGTAGTAGCAATAGTAGCAATAGTAGTAGTAGTAGTAGTAGTATAGTAGTAGTAGTAGTAGTAGTAGTAGTAGTAGTAGTAGTAGTAGTAGTAGTAGTAGTAGTAGTAGTAGTAGTAGTAAGTAGCAGCAGGTAGTGTTGTTGTTGTTGATGCTGTGTATGTATGTGTTAGTAGTAGTAGTAGTAGTAGTAGTAGTAGTAGTAGTAGTAGTAGTGTGGGGAGGAGGAGGAGGAGAGAGGTAGAGAGTAGTAGTAGAGATGTTGTTGCTGTAGATGTAGATTTCCTGCTTTCAGTGATAGTATGTTTGTGGCAGAAAGCAGTTCTGCAAGCTCCATTACTAAATACTTATATTTCAATGCGCGGTTATAATCATTAGCATAACATTACTGCTTTGAAACCCTAATGGGCGATTTCTCTCCTTAAAGTGAAGTGTGTGTGGTCTTCAATTTTACGTCTTTTCACAAACAGCGATATCAGACTAAGTGTTGAATGCATGGGGTATATGTATGCGTGTTTTGAAGAGTTATATGCATGGAAATGTGGATCATACATGTGCTCAAGTACATATTTACACCAGTATCTATAGATATATGTACATATACATGTACCGTATGTAGTATGTGTGTTGTGTGTTGTGTGTGTGTGTGTGTGTGTTTGTGTGTGTGTGTGTGTGTATGTGTGTTGTGTGTGTGTGTGTGTGTGTGTTTGTGTTCCAATGAACTATCTACATGCACAGACTATTCTCATACTGCTAAAAGAAGGTGGTGAGGGCAATATGAGGAACAGAGTACTGTTACTAATATCAGGAACAGTAATTCAATCGATTGTGGTGATATAACAAGCAATGTGTGTGTGTTTGTGTTTGTGTGTGTATATGTATGTGTGTATGGGTGTGTGTATGTATGGGTGTATGTGTGTATGTCCGTTCGTCTGTGTTAGTTACATGTGACCAATGTGGTATGCACAAAGGCGGGCACTGAGGGACACAGCAGTGATTAGCCAGCATGCTGGAGCAGCCAGGGGAGGGAGAGAGCAGCACATCATCACCACATGATGCTGCTGACTTGCCTGTCTCTCTGTCTCTGTCTGTCTGTCTGTCTGTCTGTCTGCACTGCTGGGCTGTCCTCTCTGGGGAAATCACATCGCTCTGCTGCTGCTGCGCTGGGTCTCTGAACATCGTGTTCTTTTTGCCCTTACCTCTTTCTCTGCTTCTGTCTGTCTGTCTGTCTGTCTGTCTGTCTGTCTGTCTGTCTGTCTGTCTGTCTGTCTGTCTGTCTGTCTGTCTCTGTCTCTCTCTCTCTCTCTCTCTCTCTCTCTCTCTCTCTCTCTCTTCTCTCTCTCTCTCTCTCTCTCTCTCTCTCTCTCTCTCTCTCTCTGGCCTTATTTTCGGATTTCTTTATGTGCGTTGTTAGGGGGGGGGGGGGGGGGGTTGTTATTTTGTAGTTTTTATTAGGTTCTGGTGTAAAGAAGCCTCTAGCTCATCCAATTACCCTCAATAAAGTATTTGAGTTCAAGGTCTCTCTGTGTCTCTGTCTGTCTGTCTGTGTGTATGTGTGTCTGTCTGTATGTCTCTGTGTGTGTCTATCTATCTATCTATCGGATGAGACTTTAAACCGAGGCCCCGTGTGCGAACGCACGCAGAACATCTTGCGCACACGTTAAATCCTGTTCCGCTTTTCGTAAGAGTAGGCCATCGTGTGCCGGTGGGAACAGATGACAATATTTACAAAACTGCATACACACGGGGACCGGATGAAAAAAAGCACATGATTGCTTATTCTGTTATCCTCGATATAAAAGAATAAATAAATAAATAAATAAATAAATAAATGAAATAAATAAATAAATAAATAAATAAATCTATATGTCTATCTATCTGTCTGTCTGTCTGTCTGTCTGTCTGTCTGTCTGTCTGTCTGTCTGTCTAGTTGTCTGAACCTTGCAAGCATTATCATACATGCTTATTTCTATTTCATTCAACATATAAAAGTAGGCTAATGACAAATTTCAGTCTGACACATCACCAAGATACAACCGTCATCCATCCAGATCAAATGTTTTCCCCACACTGTGCATCCTACCAGTGAAGTTTTCGATTCTCTTTGGACTTGATTGGGAATAGACAGAAGGAAATTGCAGATGTATAAAAACAGAAGACAGCCATCAGAATGTAGCAACATGCACAGCACTGCAGACAAGGACTGGAGAGACAAGGAGCCAGACAGAAGTGAAGTCAAGAGAGAGAGAGAGAGAGAGAGAGAGAGAGAGAGAGAGAGAGAGAGAGAGAGAGAGAGAGAGAGAGAGAGAGAGAGAGAGAGAGCTGTAGGCTAGTGCTCTCCCTGCTAAGGACCTGGTTTACAGCTGGAAAAGTGCTTACTGGGCGCTGACTTCCTCGGCTTTGATGTCAGGGTGGGGGAGGCTCCTATTACCGCACACACTGTACTGATCAGGGCATATGTGTAGGAGTGTTAGGCTGTGACTACAAAGGAAAAGGGTGGACGACTTTGAACACAGAGTGTAACCATACCAGGGAATGGATAGAAGATGAAAGGAAGGTCATAATGAATGGACATGACAGGAATAAAACAGTGCTGAAGACGACAGCCATTCTGTGAAATGATTCCTCCCCGAGTGTTGCTTATCCTGGTGATAGCTGTCTGATGCCATTCGCCTCTCCACACTACAGTGCAGTATAACGGGATAAAAGATTGACTGCTGGCTGTCTCTTAAACTGACCACAGTAATAGTCATGGCAATAATAGCTGTACAGGAATACTTTGTGTAACTTCATATAGTAACAAAATAATGGAGAGCAGAGTGTGGACAGATGATCGAACTATCTGAAGTCAAGTCAAGTCACATTGAGAAAGCAATAAATTTGCTTTTTGCATCAAGCCAAGT
>CM060322.1:59466763-59476763 GCA_030674155.1 Stramonita haemastoma
ATCTGGTCAGTGTCTGAACTGTCCCCCTCTGGGAAATTGACCTTGTCTGTACTGCTTGTCTGCATTGTGAGCGCTGTGTGTGTGGTTTTGTTTTGATTTATGTCTGGTTTGTTTGTCTATGTAGAATTTTCACCGCCTCTGTAATCTATGTGTGTGTGTATGTGTGTGTGTTTGTGTGTCTGTCTGTCTGTCTGTCTGTCTGTCTGTCTGTCTGTCTGTCTGTCTTTATTTATTTAATCTTTTATTCCGAGGATAATGGAATAAGCACCCATGTGCTTTTTTACATCCATTCCCCGTGTGTATGCAGTTTTTGTGAATCTTTCATCTGTTCCCACCAGCACACAATGGCCTACTCTTACGAAAAGCGGAACAGGATTTACCGTGTGTACAAGATGTTCTGCGTGCGTTCGCACACGGGGCCTTGGTTTATAGTCTCATCCGAGGGATTGTGGGGAGAGTGGAGTCAGCACTGATGTTAACTCCAGGAGAAAAATCTCCTCGACAGGGAATCGAACCCGGGTCGTCAAATTGCGAGCGCAATGTTCTGACCACAAGGTTATCCCGTCCTGTCTGTCTCTGTGTGTGAGTCTGTCTGTCTACCTGACCAGCTATCTGTTATCTATCATATTGATCTATTTTTTCATCACTCTATCTATCTATCTATCTATCTATCTATCTATCTATCTATCTATCTATCTCTATATATCTATCTATTGACCTATCTGTTGACCTATCTATCGACCTATTTTTTTATCTATAAATTTATCTCTCTATCTATATATCGGTCTAGCTATCTATCTATCGATCTGTCTGTCTATCTGTTTATTTATCTATCTATCTATCTTTCTATATCTATCCCTATCCTGTTTGTCTCTATGTGTGAGTCAGTCTGTCTACCTGACTATCTATCTACTGATCTATCTATTCATCTATCTATTGACCTATCTATTGACCTGTTTTTATATCAATAGGTTTATCTATCTATTGATCTATCTATCTATATATATCGGTCTAGTTATCTGTCTGTCTATCGATCTGTCTGTCTATTTATCTATCTATATATCTATTTATCTTCTACCTATCAGTATCTATCTATCAATCTATCTATATAATATTAATATATATCTGTCTAGCTAGCTACCTATCTGCCTATCAATCGCTCTGTGTGGATTACTATCATCTGTGTGTAACTTACCATAGGGGATGAGTGCACACAACACACACACACACACACACACACACACACACACACCACACACACACACACACACACACACAAGATCACATACATAGAACTCAGTTCAATGCACAGTGTACAGCATGTATTCAAAAGGTTTTTCATGACAGCGAAGAAGCTTCCAGAAAATTTGTTATGCAACACACACGCGCACACACACACCACGTACACACACGCGCACGTGTGTGTGTGTGCGTTCACGTGTTTTCACACGTTCACACGCACATGCGCGTGTGCGCGAGACAACAGTCTATGCTTTACTGTGAAGACATTTTTTCCCCAGAGAGAGCATCCGGGAATACATGCTGACAGTATTAATTTGTGGTGATAGTAATGCTGTATGCTGATGGCCATGCGCCAAGACAGGGCCACACTGATACACGGCAGGACTGCTTCAGGCCTGATGTCGCCTTGTGTAGCAGCTGGAAGCTTTCCCTGTAACGAGCTGAGAGAGAGAGAGAGAGAGAGAGAGAGAGAGAGAGAGAGAGAGAGAGAGAGAGAGAGAGAGAGAGAGAGAGAGAGAGAGAGAGAGAGAGATGACTCAGGGCACAGGAATCAGCCATGGTGATGGTACAGAGTGAGGTGACATTGGCAGGATGTGTACCTGAAAATGATAGAATGACAACATGGGATTGTCTCTGTCCCCTCACACTGATTCCTGAAGTTGGTCCCATGACTTTAGAATTGAATTCTTTTTTTCTCTTCAACATTGCTTTATTCTTTTTCTTTGACAAACGTAAGTGGAAAAAAAACTGTTTTTGAAGGTTGGAAATAAAATAAAAAACGCACTTGTAATCATTCAATAATACATTCTGCACAATCTGTACAACTCTTGAACTAAATTTCCACCAAAAACAATTTATGAGCACATTGTAGACAGCTGTACAGACGATGATGGGGTCCATTTTTACACAGAACTGAACTCTATCTAACTTTGACTTTTCCAGGATGAAGTAATATGGAAGTTTGTCAAGTAGATAATGGCAACAAGATAGGAAGGGTTTATACCTCAGGCATCCACAATGGTTTGTGAATACCTCTGTAAAGAACGGCACTACCTTCTGGGCAAGTGTACGGTGATTGCTTTAACCTCCTGTAACTATTGATCGCTTTAACCTCCTTTAACTATTGATCGCTTTAACCTCCTTTAACTATTGATCGCTTTAACCTACTTTAACTATTGATCGCTTTACCTCCTTTAACTATTGATCGCTTTACCTACTTTAACTATTGATCGCTTTACCTCCTTTAACTATTGATCGCTTTACCTACTTTAACTATTGATTGCTTTAACCTACTTTAACTATTGATTGCTTTAACCTACTTTAACTATTGATTGCTTTAACCTCCTTTAGCTGTTGATTGCTTTAACCTCCTTTAACTATTGATTGCTTTAACCTACTGTAACTATTGATTGCTTTAACCTCCTTTAACTATTGATCGCTTTAACCTACTTTAACTATTGATCGCTTTAACCTACTGTAACTATTGATTGCTTTAACCTCCTTTAACTATTGATCGCTTTAACCTCATGTAACTATTGATCGCTTTAACCTACTTTAACTATTGATCGCTTTAACCTACTTTAACTATTGATTGCTTTAACCTCCTGTAACTATTGATTGCTTTAACCTCATGTAACTATTGATTGCTTTAACCTCCTTTAACTATTGATCGCTTTAACCTCCTTTAGCTATTGATTGCTTTAACCTCCTTTAGCTATTGATTGCTTTACCTCCTTTAACTATTGATTGCTTTAACCTCCTTTAGCTATTGATCGCTTTAACCTACTTTAACTATTGATTGCTTTAAACCTACTTTAACTATTGATTGCTTTAACCTCCTTTAGCTGTTGATTGCTTTAACCTCCTTTAACTATTGATCGCTTTAACCTACTTTAACTATTGATTGCTTTAACCTACTTTAACTATTGATTGCTTTACCTACTTTAACTATTGATTGCTTTAACCTCCTTTAACTATTGATCGCTTTAACCTACTTTAACTATTGATTGCTTTAACCTCCTGTAACTATTGATTGCTTTAACCTCCTGTAACTATTGATTGCTTTAACCTACTTTAACTATTGATTGCTTTAACCTACTTTAACTATTGATTGCTTTAACCTCCTTTAGCTGTTGATTGCTTTAACCTCCTTTAGCTATTGATTGCTTTAACCTAACTTTAGCCATTGATTGCTTTATGTACTTTGGCCATGAATCCCATACAAAACGATTTCTCACCAGTTATACTCAGAAAGGTTTCTGGTGCCAGAGATAAGTGAAGGATTCCATTAGCGCCTTGTTTTGTGGAGCAGTTCACAGTCTGCACCACCAGTGCACGGCCATCAGAATGCAGCACCACGTGCCGCGCTGCAGACAGAGACTGAAGAGAGAGACAATCAGACTGAAGGATAACCAGGGCTGGAGAGACACAGAGAGAGACAGAGACAGAGAGAGAGTGGAGAGAGAGACAGAGACAGAGAGAGAGTGGGGAGAGAGAGAGAGACAGAAAGAGAGACGAGAGAGAGACAGAGATACAGAGACAGAGAGAGATAGTGGGGAGAGAGAGAGGGAGACAGAAAGAGAGACGAGACAGAGAGACAGAAAAAGAGACAGACAGACAGAACAGACAGACAGACAGACAGACAGACAGACAGACAGACAGACAGAGATGGCTGCACGTGCCTTCCCTGGTAATGACCTGGTTAGGATGGAGGAAGAGAGAGACTGGTCTGACGTGCACTGGCTTTCCCTTGGCTGTCACTGTATCTGATGGGCCCGCGCTGCAAATGAATGTGTTTCTGGATGTCACTGTACACTTTTAGTCAGAACAGCAGTGTTTGCGGTAATAGGAACAGAGTGTGAAACAAAATATGTATATGAGTGCAAGAATGGTTGAAGACATTGTAGAACAGTGTAAACAACAGCAAGGAAATGGGATCCAAGATGGCACGAAATCAAATAGATTTGTAGTTGTCGGGGGGGGGGGAGGGGGTTGTTTGTCTAAGGCCTAGAATGAAGCTACCAAACGATTGCTGTTTTTGCTCCTTTACAGAAACTGGTATTTCTCTCTGATATCTCCATGACACTTAACTCCAATATTCTTTCAGGCTGGCTTGATGATAGATTACCTTTATTCCTGTAGGATGAACAAGATTCCTTTTTCCTGCTAAAAATTAAAAATTTTGTTCCGCTGAAAATGAACAGAAGAGAGGCACTCAACTTGAAGTGACCATGTGTTCCAAGAATCGGGAGAGAAATGAGAACAGGGAACAAAGTGGAGTGGGAGGGGGTGGGGGTATATTACAGTCTCAAAACGCCTGTCGTCAGAATGACACTGATTAAGATGGAGGAGAGCTTGGAGAGCAACACGAAAATCCTGGTGAAAATGCAGGTGTGCCGGTGCTTCTCTTCAACAGACCAAATAATGTTGCCATTGACAAAACAACAACAACAACAATAACAGAAAAAGCGAGGCCTCTTGCCAGCCCTAAAATGAAACGCAAAGCAGTTGAGAGTGAAGATGTTTCAACGAGAACTAATCCGATTAGTTCCACAGGAAGACAATGCAGACAGGTGGATGCTGATCAGTGTAACCCACAACAACTGCACGTGTTCACCTGCTGAACCCTGTACTGACAAACGTCTTCAACATCACCACTTACCTTTAATGTTCTGGCTCTAGTGGCCCCTAACTCATCTGATGGCTGCATGAATAGTATAGGTTTAAAACAACGCGTTCAGAAGTGATCGTTTCAGAGAAATCTACATGTCAGTTCCGACATTTCAAGTAAAATGAGTAAATTTGCTTTCAAAAGTTGGAGGGGGATAAAAAAATTTGGATTTAAAAGTTTAAAAAAAATAATGTATGAACTGGACTGAAAAATATTTCGTCCAAAAATTTAGGAGAGCTTTATTGATGTTGAAGAGAAAATTCAAAATGTTCCATACATTTTGACCCGAACGCTTAAGTCGGATGCATGAATTTTGACACATTGGGTTGAAGGTAATGCCTCCACTTTGAACTCCGGAGTTGGTGGTGTGACCTTACTGCAAGGACTCAGATTTGTAAGTTTGGAATGTGAATGTATCGATATCCGGAATCTACAATCTACCAGAGTGCAACCTGTTTTTATTCATTCAGAACTTTCTGACAGTGTGAATGTGTTGGTTTGGTACTTATCTCGATTTCATAAGAGGGAGAAAGTTTTGATGTCGACAATAGCGCCGTGAATGGTATTACAAGAACATCACTTAGACATCTCCCTTTAGTTATGAGACTAAATTGAAAGTATTCTCGAAGAAGTTCTGTCACTGTTAATGGTTATTACTATAAAAAAAAATCATAGTAAGGATCTGCAGCACTTGGAGAATCTGAGGTAGCAGGTGTTAAAAAGACCAGGTGTTAAGGAGAGTGAGGTAACAATACCTGGCAGGTGGTTCCTTTTCCTTGCTGGACATCAGGTTTCAAGTCAGAAAATCCGATTTGGCAAATGAAGGGGGGGAAGAGGATCTTAGAGTTTCTAGTTTTTAAATGAAGAATGATTTATAGGAGGCTTGACATTACTCTCTCTCTCTCTCTCTCTCTCTCTCTCTCTCTCTCTCTCCTCTCTCTCTCTCTCTCTCCTCTCTCTCTCTCTCTCTCTCCTCTCTCTCTCTCTCTCTCTCGGAAGCATGCATCACATCAAATTAGTAAGAAATCCCTCAGCCCTGCATGCTGTCTTCAATAGGCCACATACACTTTATTTTCCTGCCAATAGGCCACATACTCTTTATTTTCCTGCCTGGCCAGTGACAGGCCTCAGTGTGACCTGGCAGCTAGGGAACCAACAGGTGAAGGAACCTACTTCAGCATTAACATAGCGCTGGAAAATCCCCCCTTCTCCCGGACATCTTAGTGTCAACTCAGGCCTGAATCCACATCATTCAGATTAGGAGGCCTTCAGATGAGACCATCAACCAATGTCTCGTGTACGAACGCATAGAGAACATCTTGTGCACATGTTAAAACCTGTTTTACTTCTTGAACGAGGAGGCCATTGCGTGCCTGTAGGAACAGCTAACTTTTTTTCAAACGCACGCGTTCTCATGTCGTGTTTAGACATCGTCCCCGAAATCAGAATACAGATACTTTCATGGTGGGCAAATGGGTGTATACTCAAAATCTCACCATCGGTGAACCTAGGAGCTCTAGCCAAGGAGCAAATAAAATAAGAAAAAGAAGATAATCAGTTCCGATTCTTACGCAACTTAACTATACAGCACCAACACACGGCACTAGCACTGCAAAGACTGGTTTCAGAGGTAACAGTTTTGCTTTGTGTTGAAGTCAGCTTGGTTTTGAATAAAGGTTGCTCGTGCCATTCATATTAAGGTCAGTAATCCCATTTTGCCAGGTCGCCGTTTTCTATGCAACGGTCTGCGTGATGAAATCTTACGATGACACAACTTTGAGGACGTGACTGTGTTCTTTTGAAAACGGCATTTATTTTGGTAATGAGAGAGAGAGAGAGAGTAGACTGGCAAGAAATGGGGAAAGGAGAAAGCGTGGGGTTAAGTCTGAATCACGAGAGGGATTGAATGTCGTCACAACAGGATTAGTGGAGTCTTTGCAGTAAAACCTTGTGTTGTTTTTTCATCTGTTTATGGGGGTTCTTTTTCTCTTTGATTTTCACAGTGTGAGAATGATGCAGAAACGTGTCTTGAAATGGCTGCTGTTGGAGCACTGACATCATGGTGTTCATACTGATGCTAATGGTGACTGGTGTGAGGTGTGCTGCTGTACACTACAGGGTAGTTGTGATGATGCATCTTTAGTGGGGACTGCTGTCCGTGGGAAATGGACTTTGGGGTGCACTGGCCTTTCCTCTCTCTCTCCCTCTCTCTCTCTCTCTCTCTCCTCTCCTCTTCTCTCTCTCTCCTCTCTCTCCTCTCCTCTCCTCTCTCTCTCCCTCTCTCTCTCTCTCTCTCTCTCTCTCTCTCTCTCTCTCCTCTCTCTCTCTCTCTCTCTCTCTCTCTCTCTCTTCCTCCTCTCCTCTCTCTCTCTCTCTCTCTCTCTCTCTCTCTCACACCACATCTCTCTCACACACACACACACACACACACCACACACACACACACACACACACACACACACACACACACACACACACAACAACACACACAACACTTAGGCAGTTATGCATAAGCGGTAACAGAGTCTTGCACACTAAGCCAATAACACTTTGAAGTCATGACCAGTAACCATAATAACCTGTTATTGATGCCAGACTTGCCTTTCCCAATGAACTCATTTCCAGTGTGACATTACAAATACACACTTTTACTGCCTTTTTCTTTGTTCATAGCGCGCTTGGTGATACAATACGATTACTTCCCTTTAGAAATGTCACTTCCTGTACAAGGATTAGTTTTATGAGAAGGGGAGAGAAAGGTGTAAAGTTGAGGTTGTCTCTATATCAGGCACTTGCAACGCAACTATTCTTTTTCCCAAATCACCTGTATTCAAGGAAGCTGACATTTGGAAATGTGGCCGTGATGATGAAGAATGACAAGGAAGTCCAAACAAGGATGGAGAAAACGGAAAGTAATTGTAGGAACGTGTTCAGAACAACTGATAGAAATGACGGGGTGAGACAGGGCTGAGTGTGCTTTGTGTCAGAACGGGGTCTGTGTTGATCTGCACATGTTGAAACAAATTTATTGTGAATCTAAAACAAGCAATTTTGGAGAGGAAGATATCACGTTATTGAAAAGTGTTGAGGAGAGCGGCATGACTTGAGGATGGGAGAAGATATCACGTTATTGAAAAGTGTTTAAGGGGAGTGGCATCCTGGTTTTAAGGATGGAGAGGAAGATATCACGTTATTGAAAAGTGTTAAGGAGAGGGCATCCTGGTTTGTAAGGATGGAGAGGAAGATATCACTATTGAAAAGTGTTAAGGAGAGGGCATCCTGATTTGTGAAGGATGGAGAGGAAGATATCACGTTATTGAAAA
Source organism: Stramonita haemastoma (assembly GCA_030674155.1). Taxonomy (NCBI): domain Eukaryota; kingdom Metazoa; phylum Mollusca; class Gastropoda; order Neogastropoda; family Muricidae; genus Stramonita; species Stramonita haemastoma. Next base: position 59,474,999 of record CM060322.1, read on the forward strand.
GTGTTGAAGGAGAGCGGCATCCTGATTGTTAAGGATGGAGAGGAAGATATCACGTTATTGGAAAAGTGTTGAAGGAGAGTGGCATCCTGATTTGTAAGGATGGAGAAACGTCCCTTGTTTTAGTTCAGTTTACTTTCTTTTAAAAGATCTAAAAATGTCAAATGCTGAATGTTACTGATCATAACGAATGCTGATGTGTGTAAGAATATGTATCATGTCTCTCTATGTGAATGGCTATGTGTGTGTGTGCGTGCGTGCGTGTCAGTGTGTGTGTGTAAGTCGTCAAACTTTTATTCCAGATGTGTGGTGGTGTGTGTGTGTGTGTGTGTGTGTGTGTGTGTGTGTGTGTGTGTGTGTGTGTGTGTGTGTGTAATTTCCCAAAGCACAGACACCTGCCACAAGTATAAAACTAGTACTGAAGTTGCAGAATACGTAATTTCACCTTAAAACACAGTCTAAACCATCAGGCCTCCTCAGACACCCATCAGATAAAAAGTTGCCAGTCCACTCCTTAGATCAGTGAAGAAACTTTCCACACCACTGTGAAGACACTGAATTACTGCACAGACCGGCTGAAGCTGAAAGGCAAGACCAACACACACACACACACACACACACACACACAGACACACAACACACACACAACACACACACACACACACACACACACACACACACACACACACACACACACAGGGAGAGAGAGAGGCTGATTGAAATGCATGGGCATGCACAGAAGACAGGGATGCAAGGGGAGATAAGGCAGCAGCCTGTAGTGAAGGCAGTGCCACAGAGACAGTGCACGTGCTGCCTGTGCTAATGACCTCATTTCAGCACAGGAACTTGCCTAACTGCCCTGGACTGGGGTTTAAAGCCTGTCGTGGGTGGTGGGATTGTGGAGGATTGAGAAGAGAGAGGATGCAGAGAGTACAGCTGCCCTTCGATACTGTATAGAAAAAGATGGGTCATAATAGAAAAGAAGATACACTTGGGATCGAAAAAATGCACTTTGTTCTGTTAAATGGTGTAATATTTGTGGTTTTGTGTTGTTTTTTGGTGGGAGTTGCTGTTTTGTTTCGATTTTTGGTTATTTTTTGTTTGTGTGTTTTGTGTTGTGTGTTGTGTTGTGTTGTGTTGTGTGTGTGTGTGTGTGTGTGTGTGTGTGTGTGTGTGTGTGTGTGTGTGTGTGTGTGTGTGTGTGTGTGTGTGTGTTGCTGTTGTTTTTGTTGTTGTGTGTTTGATGGTGGAGTGGGGGAAGAGGTGTGTGCTGTGAGTAATATGGAGTTGGTGTGAAATTCAGAAGGACTGACTGGATAGCACTGTAAAGAATTGTATGTAACATCATAAGTGTCAAACATAGACAAAGCGGAGTGTAGCCAATGTCTATGAGACAGTACTGTGGGGCTGTTCACCATTGTTCAGGATGACAGACCCAAGGGAGACATCTCTTCTACATTAATTACTACAATGGGTGGTACGAGACGACTACTGACTATATCCAAGATGGCTATACCTTGTTTTAATATGACCACGTGAAGTGACTAATACTGCATACTACAACTCATGTCTAAATACTTTCACACTACCAAACTCATGTCTAAATACTGCACACTACCAAACACTTACTTTCTTTTAAAATGTCAGAAAGAATACGACTAGTCCCGAATTGATTTTGCAAGGCAAAATTATGGTTTGTTAAAGATCATCAACATCCTAAAGTCAGAAATTGCAATACCCTAAGGGATTTTTACGGAATGTTATAAGG
>CM060322.1:59481763-59526763 GCA_030674155.1 Stramonita haemastoma
TCTCTCTCCCTCTCCCTCTCTCCTCCTCTCCTCTCTCTCTCTCTCTCTCTCTCTCTCTCTCTCTCCCTCTCTCTCCTCTCTCTCTCTCTCCTCTCTCTCTCTCTCTCTCTCTCTCTCTCTCCCCGTTACATTCAGTGCTTCATTTTCCCCATCAGGCAGGTTTAGGCTGTCTCTGACGAAGAGAGCAGCAGTACACAGTACAAGTTTTACCATCAGCAGACAGCCAATCAGTGTGCAGTGTGTCTGGGTGCAGCAGCTGCAGCAGATAGTGTCATAAAGATAAGACAACTCCTTTATATACCCCCCCCTTCTCTGTTGCCACTTCCCCCCTTTACCCCCCTATCCACTTCAGCCCACTTTTTTCCATGGGGCGGAAGATTGGGATGCACATTTTCCAGGATCTTGGTTACTGCTGATATCTGCAGTTTTTACCTGTGATCTTTGTCATTAGGTTACTTTCTCTCTGGTTTCTTCTTTCCTTTCTGCTCCTCTCTCTCTGTCTCTGTCTCTCTCGTCTTCTTCTCTTCTTTCTCTCTCTCTCTCTCTCTCTCTCTCCTCTCTCTCTCTCCTCTCTCTCTCTCCTCTCTCTCATCTCTCTCTCTCTCTGTCTCTCTGCTCTTCTCTCCTCACTATCTATCTCTCTCACTATCTATCTCTCTCACTGTCTATCTCTCTCTTTCTCTCTCTCTCTCTCACTCTCTCTCTCTGTCTGTCTGTCTGTTTCTCTCTGTCTGTCTGTCTGTCTGTCTGTCTGTCTGTCTGTCTGTCTCTCTCTCTCTCCTCTCTTCTCTCCTCTCTCTCTCCTCTCTCTCTCTCTCTCTTCTCTCTCTCTCTCTCTCTCCTCTCTTCTCTCTCTCTCTCTCTCTCTCTCTCTCCTCTCTCTCTCTCAAAACAAACAATTAAAAGCTTTATGGGGTAATCTTCAATAGAAAATGAGGGGAAAACGTTGCTGTTATTACTGTCCAGTTCCTCGTGCCGTACTTTACATTAAACAAACTCCTTTTCTGGGAGGGAGAGGCATGAAGGGGCAGGAATGGGGGGAGGGCAGGGAGTAATATCACAGCATACCACGAACATTCTGTAGCCAATTATGAGGCGCCCCCGGAAAAGAGAAAACTGATGATTATTACAAGCTGGCCAGTGTTCAGTAAATGACAGGCAGTGTCAGGCATTAGTCTGATCCTTCACTGTTGTCGGTTATTGGTTTTTCTTTCACAAACAGCAGGCATTGATAGAGATTTTTTATGTGCCCATTAAAGTATCCTTTGATGTCGTTATAGATTAGGCTTGCAATTTGCTGCTGTACAGAATCTCTCTCTCTCTCTCTCTCTCTCTCTCTCTCTCTCTCTCTCTCTCTCTCTCTCTCTCTCTCTCTCTCTCTCTCTCTCTCTCTCTCTCTCTCTCTCTCTCTCAGGTGCATTCTTGGAAAGTAATTGAAACGAGGTTAATTTTGAGGGGTAAGGGGAGTGTGTGAAATCGTGATGGGTCCGGTGGCCTCCTACAATAAAATTGTTCAGAGTTCCGGGTTCTTCTCTCTCTCTCTCCTCTCTCTCTCTCTCTCTCTCTCTCTCTCTCTCTCTCCTCCTCTCTCTCTCTCTCCTCTCTCTCTCTCTCTCTCTCTCTCTCTCTCGTTACATTCAGTGCTCCATTTTTACCATCATGTAGGTCTTAGCTGTCTCTCACAGACAGAGCAGTAACAGCAGTACAGGTTTCCCAGTCAGCAGGCTGCCAATCAGCAGGCAGTGTGTCTGAGTGCAAGGGAGATAATATACAAAGATAAGACAACCGCTTTATAACCCCTCTATACCTCCACCCCCACCCCTCCCCCTGCCAGGCTGTTGTGTCGTAAGGCGGACAGGCAGAGAGGAGATAAAATCTCTCCTTCCTCTAGTCTACAGTCTGCCTGTGTGGAAACTTCCTTTTCTTACCTTCACCAGGTGGGCTGCCAGTGCACACTGCACATTGAAAGACGAACGATTCCTAATCTAATTTTCTGCCTTCCCTGGCTTTGCTAAATGTTCAATCTGCTCAGGATGCCAACGTCTTCATTCCAAATCTGCTCTGTCCTATTGTCTTTGTAATCGTCAATATAGGTAAATTAACATCTATTTTTATCTCTGAAAAGGTTAGGGAGTGCACGTTATACGTCTCGACCGAGTTTTTATTTAGTTGACTTTGTTTATTGTCAAAGTTTTTGGCTGTGTTTTTATGTTTGTTGGTATATAACGATGTACTAAGCAGATTCAAGATATCTGTCGCGCTATGTCTCTGTGTCTGTATCTCTCTCTTTGTCTCTGTGTCTGTATCTCTCTCTTTGTCTCTGTGTCTGTATCTCTCTCTTTGTCTCTGTGTAAATTAACATCTCTTTTATCTCCAGTGAGTCCGTTATCTTCTCGACCGTGTTTTTATTTGTTGACTTTGTTTATTGTCAATTTTTGGCTGTGTTGTTTTTTTGTTTGTGTATGTAACTTTCTTTGTCTCTGATGTCAGATATCTGTCCTCTTATGTCTCTGTGTCTGTATCTCTCTCTTTGTCTCTGTGTCTGTATCTCTCTCTTTGTCTCTGTGTCTGTATCTCTCTCTTTGTCTCTGTGTCTGTATCTCTCTCTTTGTCTCTGTGTATGTGTCTCTCTCTTTGTTTCTGTGTATGTGTCTGTCTATGTCTCCCTCATTCTTTCTCTATATCCTCTCCATATATATCTATCTCTCTCTGAATCTCTGTCTCTATCTGTCTGTCTGTCTGTCTCTCTGTTTCTGTTTGTCTGTCTGTCTGTCTGTCTGTCTGTCTGTCTGTCTGTCTGTCTGTCTGTCTGTCTGTCTGTCTGTCTGTCTCTCTCTCTCTCTCTCTCTCTCTCTCTCTCTCTCTCTCTCTCTCTCTCTCTCTCTCTCTCTCTCTCTCTCTTTCTTTCTTTCTTTCTATCTATCTCCCCTCTCCCTCTCTCTGTTTCTCTCTCTGATTCTCTGTCTCCTCCTTCTGAGTCTATCTCTCTCTTGTCTCTCTATCTTTCTTTCTTTCTGTCTGTCTGTATGTCTCTCTCTCCCTCTCCCTCCCCCCCCCCTCTCTCTCCTCTCCTCTCCCCCCCCCCCCCTCTCCTCTCTCTCTCTCTCCCTCTCCTCCTCTCTCTCTCTCTCTCTCTCTCTCTCTCTCTCCCCTCTCTCTCTCTCTCTCTCTCTCTCTCTCTCTCTCTCTCTGCTGTATGAAATGTCTCAGAAGCCCTTACCAATAGAGATACCATGTGGTGAGAATGATCACAACAGACGCGTCACACATTGTTATACAATTGGCAGAGTCAGAAATATTCGCTTCTACTTGTTTGTTGTTTGTTTTACGTTTTTGTTGTTTTATGTTGTTTCTGTTGTTGTTTTGTTGTCTGTTGTTGTTGTTGTTGCTGCTCTGTGCTTTAGAGGGGTCTTCTTCTTCTTCTTCTTCTTCTCTCTTCTCTCTTCCTCCTCTCTCCTCCTCCTCCTCCTCCTCCTTCCTCCTCCTCTCCTCTCTCCTTCCTTCTTCTCCTTCCTTCTTCTTCTTCTTTCTTCTTCTTCTTCTTCTTCGGAATTCTTCTTCTTCTTCTTCTTCTTCTTTCTTCTTCTTCTTCTTCTTCTTCTTCGGAATTCTTCTTCTTCTTCGGAGTTCTTGGAATTATTCTTTGCATTTTTCTTCTTCTTTGCATTCTTCTACCTCTTCTTCTCCTTCTTCTTCTCTTCTCTTCTTCTTCTTCTTTCTTCTTCTTCTTCTTCTTCTTCTTCTCTTCTTCTTCTTCTTCTTCTTCTTCTTCTTCTTCTTCTTCTTCTTCTTAATTCTTCTTCTTCTTCTTCTTCTTCTTCATTCTTCTTCTTCTGAATCTTCTTCTTCTTCTTCTTCTTCTTCTTCTTCTTCTTCTTTCTTCTTCTTCTTCTTCTTCTTCTTCTTCTTTCTTCTTCTTTTCTTCTTCTTCTTCTTCTTCTTCTTCTTCTTCTTCTGAATTCTTCTTCTTCTTCTTCTGAATCGGAATTCTTCTTCCTCTGAATCGTAATTCTTCTTTGCAATTCTTTTTTTAATGTATTTTTTCTTCCTCTTTGTATTTTGTTGACATTCTTCTTCTTCTTCGTCGTCGTCGTATTCTCTTCGCATTCTTTTTTTGCAGTCTTCCTCGCATTTTTCTTCGCATTCTTCTTTTTCTATGCATTCTTCTTCATTATATTCTTCTTCTTTGCATTTTTTTTCCTTTACATTGTTATTCTTCTTTTCATTTTAATCTTTTTTGCATTCTCCTTCTTCTCTTTTGTATTGTTCTTTTTGCATTAGTCTGTGCATACTTCCTCTCTTCTTTGCTATGTCCTAGGTTTTCTTTCTGCACAGTCATCCTCAGGCCTCCTAACAGTCAGTCGCTGGCTGGATTCTGGAGTAGCCTTTTGATTTCATGGGGGGGCGGATAGCCTAGTGGTCAGAACATTGTGCTGGCAATTTGAAGACCCGGGTTCGAGTCCGGTCGAGGAAATTTTCTTCCTGGAGTTAACATCAGTGCTGACTCCACTCTCCCCAAAAGTCCTTCGGATGAGACTTTAAACCGAGGCCCCGTGTGCGAACGCACGCAGAATATCTTGCGCACACGTTAAATCCTGTTCCGCTTTTCGTAAGAGTAGGCCATGTGTGCCGGTGGGAACAGATGACAATATTTACAAAACTGCATACACACGGGGACCGGATGAAAAAAAGCACATGATTGCTTATTCTGTTATCCTCGATATAAAAGAATAAAAGAAAGAAAAAAAGAAAGAAAGAATGAGGTGGAGTCTGTGTATAGCATGAACAGGACCTTGTGGGGAGTATCTCTTTACACCTGGTGGATTTTGGATGTGGCTTTTTTCTCCAGCCTTCTCCTTTCCTTTCTCAGTCTTCTCTATAATGACTTTTCCATTTTTCTTTCCTTTTTTTTGACTGTCCATATCCTTTTCTTTAATTGCTACTTCCAGGATGGGCGTGTGTATGTCTGGTTAACAGAGATATGATTGTGCTGGCTTTCAGGAATGGGTTGCAGAGACCTTATGGCTGCTTTTCTTGCATCTTCTTACGTTAAGGACAGAATTCTAGAAAGTCCAGTTAAGGTAACTATTACTTTAGCCCATGAAGCCTAATTACTTGTTTTTAATGATAGGCATTGAAGCATACAATTCCCAGAATAAAACCTTACTGTAAAGTTGCTATGGGTAAGTATTTCTCCGTATATTTGGGGCCCATGACTCCATATTAGTCTTCATAGAAGCTGGTGGAAAAGATAACACACTGAATAAAACCAAAATAAAAATTGTTTACACACACATATACACACACGCGCGCGCGCACACGCGCACACACACACACAACACACACACTGTGAACTACCCTTCACAGAGCCTTTTAGCATTGGGGTGTAAATGGCCCCATGCAATCTAAAGAGAGGAGAAAAGGGAAGGGCAGGTACAGAGTGTAAGGGGATACACACAACACACACACACACACACACACACACACACACACACACACACACACACACACACACACACACCACACACATCACACACACACACACACACACCACACACACACACACACACACACACACACACACACACACACACACAACACACACACACACGAAACCTTAGCTGCTGTGATTTCTTTTGCCGTTGGCTTTGTTGTTGGGAGATGCAGTGATTCAGCTGTATAATATATTATAATTAGAAACTGGGAGCAGCTAAGGAGGCCTTACCTCAATCACCTGGTGTGCACCTGCAACTTTGAACATTTTATTGAGATCTTATCGCTTTTCTTCCGGGTTTTTTTCCCCTCTCTATCCAATCCGTGGAACCATCCGAGGCTAATTGCTGTTTTATGCTCTCAGATGATGCCGCCGAAAGCGAGGCAAAGCCAGGAAGCCTCTCTGAGTAAAATCCTATCAAAGAAGTCTCTTTTAAACCTCTTTTGTCTGCTAGAAATGTACGTAAGAAACTCACGCACGTTGACAAGCAAATCTCAAAAACTTTTCTTTGGCTCCTCTCTCTCTCTCTCTTCTCTCTCTCTCTCTCTCTCTCTCTCCTCTCTCTCTCTCTCTCTCTCTCTCTCCCTCTCCTCTCTCTCTCTCTCTCTCTCTCTCCTCTCCCTCTCTCTCTCTCTCCTCTCTCTCTCTCTCTCTCCTCTCTCACCTGTTCACCTGCGCTTCATTATGGATCTTTCGCTTTCTCCGTTTTTTCCTCTCTATCCAATCCGTGAACCTCCACATGCTGTTTATCTCTCAATGTCGCCGAATGCGGCAATCCGGAAGCCTCTCTGTAATCCTTCAGAATCTTTTAACTCTTTTCTCTGATACTAAACTCCGCACTCGACAGCAATCTCACTCTCTCTCTCTCTCTCTCTCTCTCTCTCTCTCTCTCTCTCTCTCTCTCTCTCTCTCTCTCTCTCTCTCTCTCTCTCTCTCTCTCTCAGTACACACATTCTTCCTTCCCTCTTATGCTGTTCACCTCTCTGTTACATAACATAGTTTCATTCGCTCTTCTGTTTCTAAACACAGGCGGGGGCAACACGTAATACAAGGGCAAACAAAAGCAACAGAAAAAGAAAATGCAGAAAAATAAGCATCACACTAACACTGCCAGCATACAGTGTATCTCCCTCAGTTCTGTCTGCACCAATCACACGTTGTGTCAGCTGAGCTATCGGGAACACGGGCAGTGGTGCAGGTGTAGTGCAGGGTAACCCAGAGTGGTGTACCTTTTTCACCGTTTTGTTGAAGAGAAAGAAAAGTTACATGATTTAATGTCTGGTGTCCGCCATCTGTGTTTGCTCATGGGCGTAGATGCTCTTTACCTATCCATCTGTCTGTCTGTCTGTGTCTGTCTATCTGCTCTGTCTGTCGTCGTCTGTCTGTCTTTTCTGTCTGTTCTGTCTGCTCTCTCTCTCTCTCTCTCTCTCTCTCCTCTCTCTCTCTCTCTCTCTTCTGTCTCTCTTCTTCTCTCTTCTGTCATCGTCTCTCGTCTCTCTCTCTCTTCTCGTCTCTCTCTCTCTCTCTCTCTCTCTCTCTTGTACAGTGTCTTGTTGTCTTATTTCTTTCCGATTCCTTGTTGTGGCTGTTTTCTCTCTGTTGTCTCTCTCCTGGTGTAAGCTGTGCATCCTTCCCTCTTTTTCGTCATTCTCTCTCGTCTGTCTGTCTGTCTGTGTCTGTCTTCTGTCTGTCTGTCTGTCTGTCTCTCTGTCTGTCTGTCTGTCTGTCTGTCTGTCTCTCTCCTCTCTCTCTCTCTCTCTCTCTCTCTCTCTCCTCTCTCTCCTCTCTCTCTCTCTCTCTCTCTCTCTCTTGTGTGCTGTCTGTCGTCTCTCTCTCTGTCTGTCGTCTTCAGCTCTCTCTCTCTCTCTCTCTCTCTCCTCTCTCTCTCTCTCTCTCTCTCTCTCTCTCTCTCTCTCTCTCTCTCTCTCCTCTCCACCACCACACACACACACACACACACACACACACACCCCCCCTCTCTCTCTCTCTTCGTCTCTCTTCTTCTCTCTTCTCCTCTCTCTCTCTCTCTCCTCTCTCTCTCTCTCTCTCTCTCTCTCTCTCTCTCTCTCTCTCTCTCATTCATCAATGTCCCTGCAATGTGTATGCTTTCACGATCTTAATGCATCACTCAGGAAGCAGTCAACGGATATTTGAAAAAAGATTTTCCGACATGAATGCAGGTTCCTATGGACATTTCATACCCTGATCAATGCCCCCTCTACATCAACCACCACCCCCACCACCCACCTCACACCCTAGTCCCTGCTGCCTATTCTCTCTCTCTTTCTTGCCATGGAAAAATAGCGGAGACAAAATTCCCATCGTTGTTTTGGTTTCTCACTTTCCTGAGCCAGGGCTACTTAGTTCTCTTTTTGTGCAGTCGCAGAGGCAGTGTTCATCTATCTCCACCTTTCCCACCTCTACTGTGTCTCCTGCTGTGCTGCAGTCAGGGAAGATCTGGCACCTTCAGCAGGCAATGGCCTCTAGCCTCTGTCAGTCATTCTTCACTCTCTTCTGCTGCTCCCCGGGGATTAGCAGAGGTCAAGCTATTTAGCCTGTGGTGTCATCCACGTCTGTCTGCTACACACACGCACGCTCGCATGCATGCACGCACGCATGCACGCTCGCTCGCACGCACGCGCGCGCACGCACGCACGCACGCACGCACGCACGCACGCACACACACACCACACACACACACACCGGGGGATGGGGTAGCCTGGTAATTAGCGTGATGTGCTCGTGATCTGCTGACCCGGGTTCGATTCTCGTTCAAGAGGATTTTTCCTCTGGAGTTAACATCGTGCCGACTCCGCTCCTCCAAAAGTCCTCCGGAGGAGACTATAAACCTAGGACCTGTGTGTGAACGCACGCAGAACATATTACGCACACGGAAAACCGTTCCGCTATTTAGAAGAGTAGCGATTGTGTGTTGGTGGGAACGGATGACAAAATGTATCGAATAATCACTGTCAAGTTTTGGCCTGGCCTGTGTCAGGCTGTCTACAGTGTCCTCTGTCATGAAAAGCTGTCTTGTTGTCTTCCTTCATTGTCAGCACGTGTCACTGATATCCGACACATGGAGAGAGCTAACTGAGGATTCAGTGTGTAAGCTTCTTCTTCTGATTCGTTTTGATATTCCAGGACACAGAGATAAACAAACCAGCATGTATAGCACAGCCTTAAGAGAGGGTTGTCCTGAAAGATCTCAGTGGAAGCACAGGTGTACATTTACATCCACACATGTGTGGGGGCAGGATAGCTCCAGCGGTTAGAGCACTGGGGCCATGATATGAAGAAGTAATTTGAGGGCACGAGTTTCCAGACCCTTTGAGCTCAATCCTTTCTCAGCTTTTATTTGGGGTCAACACTGATTCTGAATTGGGTGAGACTGAGTCAGGGTCCCACCTGCTAACGCAACAGTGAAATCTGACGAATACCTTCAAAGCCCATCTTCGTTTTCTTCAAGAAGAGACGCTATGGCCTGTAGTGTAGCTGACACAAAGATACCCAGAATGCAGCTTGTGACCAGGTCAGGAATGGGCTCCTCCAGATTTTACTTGCCTAATACACTCTGATGAAAGTGCTGTGCCCCATTGAGTTCTTCAGGAATTGAAGGAAAAAGAGAGTAGCCTAACTGTGTGACTCAGGCTTTAGCTGAACTGGGAGAGGGGAGAACGCACACTGTTATTGGTGTACTGCAAGGAAAGACATGGCTGGTGTGCTGTTTTGTTGAAACTTGAAGTTAAATTTCAGTTCAACCAGTAGGGAATCTGTGTTTTCCTAGGTGTTAGATACTACGTGTCTGGTTGGCAAACTGCACGTGTGTGTGTGTGTGTGTGTGTGTGTGTGTGTGTGTGTGTGTGTGTGTGTGTGTGTGTGTGTGTGTGTGTGTGTGTGTGTGTGTGTGTGAATTTAATGAGCTTATGGTTGTTGGCACACGCATGCGTGAACAACACGTGCCCACGCACAACTTGTTAACTGCTTGTGGCGTGTGATGTTTAGCAGAGTGAGAGAGTGCAGTGGAGTGCTGGAGTCAGGCAGGAGAGAAGGAAACGTGTAAGGGGGGGGGGGGGGTCAGAGGGAATGCACCGCTCTCACAAACACACACACCTGAGCGGTTATTGCCAGTTATAGCCCGTCTCTGGAACTAGTCATGGCATCGGTTATGCTGATAAATGACCGTTATTGCCGCTTGATGTATATCAACGCTCTCCTCTCTCTCTCTCTCTCTTCTCTCTCTCTCTCTCTCTCTCTCTCTCTCTCTCTCTCTCTCTCTCTCTCCCTCTCTCTCTCTCTCTCTCTCTCTCTCTCCTCTCTCTCTCTCTCCTCTTCTCTCTCTTCTGCAGTTAATAACCTGGCATGTTTGTTTTCCTGACTATGAGGGATTGAATATGAGATTGGATAAATGCAGAAAGCAATCAAAGCGACAGTGAAAAGGGATGGTGTGGTATGGATGTTTGTCTGTTGACATAGGGTGGGTTACCTCATGCCTGGGTCAACATGCCTGACCTCATGTCTCTCCTCCCCCTCCCGCCCCTCCTGCAGCTAATAGGAAGACCGTTTTCATTTTTGTCTGTTCAGTCTTCTTGACTCAGTCTAGGCATCATTAGAAACCCCAGCCACATCGCTATTTCTGTCTCCACACTTTTGGCATCTCTCCAGAGGTCAGGCCCCATAAAGGCCATTCACTGCTGGATTTTCTCTTCTCACCTGGGATAATAGACGTGTGAACTTCACACAGAGAATCGGCCGTGAGAACGGTTTTTTTGTTTTTGTTGTTTTGCTTTTTTATGTGAAACATGCTTTGTGAAATATAAACAAAGTGAACGCAGACATACTAATGTGTTCTTATTTGTGAACTGTGTCCACGAGGTTAAAACAATGTCCAACCCATCATGAACCTTTGTGGAAATTTACCTATTTCTGTTTGACTGTCAGGCATGACTATACAACATTATCATATAAGACTTTTCCCTTCACCATCCCTTTTTTGGTAGATCGTTGGGACAGCACTGAAGATTTTGCGAGCAGCTTCCTGTAGTCCTTGTAGTTGTCCGCTTCCTCTGTATATCGTTCCTCTCAAGGCCAGTCCACTCTGATGTTGTCTTCCCTTTGTTTTCTCTGTCTGCCTCTTCGTCTCCCTCCCTTGTGCTGTTCCTTGTAGGACAGTCTTGGCCAACAAATAACTTGGTATTCCCACATTTTGAGCTAAGCATTTCAAAAAGTGCTCTTTATCTGTTCAGATGATAAAAGCCTAAGTCTCTTTAAGGCTTGCTATGCTGCTCATTCACTGAAGTGAAGGCTATTGGGAACACTTACCGATGATCAAACATGTTCTGAATTAGCAGACAGACACGATACAACTGGCGCTTGTTTGGAAACACAGCAACTAATGGGTCATTTTCCATGGAGGTATCAAAACCATCGTCCACATCCCCAAACAGTATTGTGTGAAAATGTCATTCACTGGCACCCTAAAATAACTGGTTCAGGATTCACCTTCACCTGTCCTGTAGTCCCGCGGACCATGGGGGCACTAATGAAGATGCTGCAACCAGTTCTCACTCCTCACGTCTCACTCCTCACGGTCCTCTGTTTTTCTCTGCAAATCGTTCCATCCCAAGGCCTGTCCACTCTCTGATGTTGTATCCCTATGTTTCCTCTGTCTGTCTCTTCGTCTTTGTCTTTTTATGTTCCCTGTAGGACAGTCTTGGCCAGTCCAGATGTTAGTGTGATGTGCCTGTACCACTTTAACTTGCATTTTTCACTGAAGTCAGGAGCTCTTCATATGGTCCAATGGGTTTTTGATTCTGCTCTTTCACTTCCTCATTAATGATGGGATCTCTGTATGAGATACCAGTGAGTTTACGGAAAGCATCTCATCTCCATTGCCTGCATCCATCTTTCAATATCTGCTGTTATGGTCCACGTTTCACATGCATACAAAAACATGGACATGATCAGGGAACGCATTATTGTGATATTGAAGCTGATGGCATGTTCTTGTTGTTCCAGAAGACTTTCATTGCAGGTGTGGTCTGGCCTATCCGTTCAGGATTCATCCATAAAAAAGCAAGTGGTTTGATTTCGTGGAGGAAGCCAAAGGAACAATGGTTTTGCTGACATTGACTTTCAGGCCTAATTTTCAGAATGAAAGTAACAGAAATTCGCTGTTTGGTGAAACTGGTTCGGCATAAATTATATGTATGAAGCCTACAGAGCACTCATTTTGTGACTGATACAAACTCAGAATAAGTTGATGGATAAAGCTAACTTACTTTCTTTTGTAGCTGAAGCTACTTGGAATTGATTTTGAAGCTAAAGTGAACAGGAGAACAATTTATAGATACCCTGAATAGGGATTAACTGGCTATGCATATGGAGCCAAGTGAGGATTACTTTCGTGTAAAATGCGGAGAGTTCATCTGTGTGCTTCAGCACTTTTATCCTTTACCAATAGTGTGTTGTTGTTGATGTGGTTCCCCAGATTAACATTATCGGGTCAACTAGAATGTTCACTTTGACTCACTCATCCCACCTGGGAATCACTGTGAGATTGAAACTGCACACTGAATGAGAAGTTTGCGTGTATGACTGTTTTTAAGTACCTCGCCATATAGGCAGCAATACTCTGACTTCAGAGGATTTTTTTCTCCTTTTAAGGAGAGTGCAGGTTGTTATGTGAAGAGCTTGTCATGGCTGAAGGCAATCTCAACGTTTTACAATAGAATATTTTAGTGCAGGCCTTGGCAATTAGCTGACATCAAAAACTAACACTGTTTTTGGCTTTAAAGCAACAGTTGTGGCATAACCTCAAAAAACACGACATTGATTGCCTGTTTCATTCTGAATAAGTGTTGTTGCTTCTCCACACAAGACTTGTAACATAAGCTTTAGGTGAACTAGGAGGACACACACAGTGCAAGGAGTGTGCAAGTATTCAGGAAATACATGGCGCTGCGCTGTCTTCCTTGCAGTTTTTTTTAAAAATCCAAATTCCAATTTCAGTTCGGCTGGTACAGAATCTGTGTTTTGTTTTGGGGTGGATGCATGCTGACACTGTGAGGTTTGCTGGGTGCATGGGGGAGAGAGAGAGACAGAACGACAGAATGAGAGAGAGAGAGAAATGAGAGAGAGAGTTTTCTGAATTCATGAGCGCTTTGCACATCTCCTTCTCTCTCTCTCTCTCTCTCTCTCTCTCTCTCTCTCTCTCATCTTCTCTTTTCTCTCTCTCTCTCTCTCTCTCTCATCTCTGTATTCTGTGTCTGTTCTAAGTTTCTGTTTCTGCATGTATACAAACCTTTACACGTGTGGGGATGTGGGGGCGTGTCTTCTCTAAGCATCTGTCTCAGAGCGTGTATGTTTTAAGCGCTTGTCGGCAAGTGGCACGTGTGTGTGTGCGTGTACGTGCGTGCGTGATGCGTGCGTGCTGTGTCTGTGTATGCGTGCGTCGTGCGTGCGTGCGTGTTCGTGTTCGTGTGTGTGTGCGTGTTTTGTTTGCTAAGGAAATTGTCCATGGTTATAGGGTCCTGGGTTTTATCAGGAGTGAATGAGTGCAATGGGGGGTGGGAATATCAAGGTGGAAGGGGAGTGAGGAAGTAAGGGGTAGGGAGGAGAGAAAGGGAAGGAGAGAGTGGGGGGTAGTATTACGTGCAGTGATGGCAGGTGAGGGATGGCGTGGCGGAAGGAGGCTGCGCTGTGTGCTGTTCCCCTGCCTGTGCTGTCTGTCAGCAGCAGTGATGTCACGCCTTGCTCTTTAATACACTGCCTTCACTTTTCTCCACCTTCCTTTGTCTCTCTGTCTGTCTGTCTGTCTCTGTCTGTTCGTCTGTTTGTCTCTCTGTGTCGCTGTATTTTTGCCTTTCTGTTTTTTTCTCTGTCTCTCTTTTTGTCTTGTTTCTGTCTGTTCCTCTGTCTTGTGTGTTGTGTGTGTGTGTGTGTGTGTTGTGTGTGGTGTGTGTGTGTGTGTGTGTGTGTTCTGTGTCTGTGTCTGTGTCTGTGTGTCTCTGTGTGTGTGTGTGTGTGTGTGTGTGTGTCTGTGTGTGTCTGTCTGTCTGTCTGTCTGTCTGTCTCTCTCTCTCTCTCTCTCTCTCTCTCTCTCTCTCTCTCTCTCTCTCTCTCTCTCTCTCTCTCTCTCTCTCTCTCTCTCTCTCTCTCTCTCTCTGTTGATCACTCTGCAGTAGGTGTGTGGATTGATGCTAATGCCTGTCATCACAGCACTGATTACATCAGCCACTAGAAAAGCAAAATGGGGAAAAATACTAGAAGGGAGCAGGAAACAGATTTCAGGAATTGATTCATTGATCACTATGGCAATGGCCTCTGAGAGATTTCAGCAATGAATAGAGTGATCAGTATGGTGACTGGCCTCTCTACAAGATTGCTGTGCAAAATTATCTTCATTCCTCCAAGAAAATCCGCTTGTGCTGCATATGCACGTGTGCACACAATCTATGATCGTCAGTCACACACACACACACACACACACACACCACACACGCACGCACGCACGCACGCACACACACATACACGCGCATGCACGCATGCACGCATACACACACACCTTCTATGAGCATATGCCAGAGTAAATATTCATATTTTTTTCGATTTCCCATGCAGAGATATGCGCTTTTGTTTTTGCATCTGGAGTGTGGTGTATATGTGTGTGAGTGTGTGCGAGTGCGTGCACGTGTGTGTGTATGTGTGTGTGTGCTTGCTTGCGTGTGCTCGTGCGTTCGTGCATGTTCGTTCATGAAAGAGTGATTTTTGTGTTTGTTGTTAGTGCACTTACAGCCATGCATGTGTGTGTGTGTGTGTGCGTGCGTAGTGATGGGCTGAAGCTGTCCCATTTGCGTTGTCTAATGAAGCGAGGGACAATCGGATCACAGCACAGGGGCTGATAGCAGAGAGCTGAGGGCGCCATGGCCACACTCCGCCTTTAGAAAAACGCACTTTTCCTTCTGTTTCTCTATAACACTCTTGATACCATACCGCACGTACCAAGGCATCCACAGAAATGAAAACCTTTGTTGTGAAAGACAGACTAGCCTCTGACTCAAAAGGCATGGGATTTTGCACAAAATTTGGTAGGTTTGAACTATTTAAAAAAAATTCAGCAAACACTGTACCCCCTCAGTCCTTTGACGTCTGCTAGCTTCCTAACCCCAATATGCATGCGCGGGGTCAACCTGTAGGGACACAAGCAATCTTCATTTGATGATCATTTCTAGCTTTCTCGTCACTACCTGGTGATGCTCTATGTCCTCAATCCCCAAAACAAGTGCACAGGGCCATTTTTCGTACTTGACCCGTTAGTTACTACAGGAGTGTAGCCCATACACCCTTCTGTCCGTGCCACTTTCCAAGGGAGAGTAGTCATCAGCTGCTGACCCCCACCACTACACTGTCACCCTCACCTCTCCCTTATTCCCGCCACAGGAAGGAACTGCGGTTGTCGCCCTTAGGAGGCAATGCGATACCTGCATATCGTGCAAGCGGCCAGATTTGTGTCGTTGTTGTTGTTATTGACCGTTCCTTGGATGCTTTTTTTCCTTTGTTTGTTGGGGTTTCTTTCTTTTTCTCTTGGCTTTTTATATCCTAATCTTCCTCACTTTCTTCCTTGCTTCCTTCTTTTCTGCCTTTTTTCATTATTTCTTTCAATATATTATGTCTTCTTCTGCTTCTGCTTCTTCTTCTGCTTCTTCTTCTTCTTCTTCTCTTCTTCTTCTTTTTTCTTCTTCTTCTTCTTCTTCTTCTTCTTCTTCTTCTTCTTCTTCTTCTTCTTCCCTCTTCACCTCTTTAAAAGTCACCTTGCCGACAAACGGACAGAATCTCTTTCATCAATGCTGTCTGATTGTGGTGATGCCGTATCTTTTAGAAATATTGCCTTTTTAGGCTTTCTGTTGTTCATTTTTACAGGTTAACGGCTGTAGTCAAATACTGTTGAAGCTATCACATCTTGAAGACAACACAGTAGATAGGAAAGGCATCGTTACTAGACTTGCATTGATTTAGCTGGTTTCCGCAGAGTTGTGCCACGCCAACACTGATCGAGGTAGCGTTGGTCTTGTTCAAAGACATTACAGACATCCACTGCTTTCCATTGTCTTCTACAGCTATCTCTTTTTTTATTTGTAATCTTTTGTCTTTTTCTTCTTTTGGGTTTCCCTTTATATTTTTTTGTTTGTTTTTTTGGGTTTTTTTGGTACATGGTGTTTTTTCGGTGGGAGGGAGGGGGGGGGGGGTGGTTGTTGGAATGGGGATTGGTTTTCTTTCCCCGTGTTCCTTCCTGTCTCTTGGTCACCTGTTTCTCTCTGACTCCTTCCCTTTTCTGCTGGTCTGCAACTTATTCAGACCAGACTTTGGGGAAAACAAATCGCCTTGGTTTGTTTTTTCCATCATTATCTGCATTGTTCTCCTTTGTAGACAGCAGTCCTTAGATGCTGTTTCTCTGATAGTGGGCTATTCTGGTCAGTCCGTTGTCCAGGTAAACTTTTCATCCCCACCCCTTGTCTCTCTGCCCCCCCCCCCCCCCCCCTACCCTTCAATCCGAAAGTCTGGCTCTCCATTTTTGAAAGGCAAACCTGTGACTATGAATATTCTACTTCATGCCCAACTAGCTTCAGTCGTGAATCCTATGCTTACACATGCATACAGAATGCAAATACTTGCAGATTTGTATAGGTTTTGGGGGGTCCTCGATTAGGGCTCTGAGGCTCCCCAATTTTGCCATTTCAGATACCACAGAGGCGTTGTAGCCTGAATCTGAGATAGCATTAATTAGTGTGTAGATACAGCCATCTGTGTGTACTGCAGGAGAGATACAGCCATCTGTGTGTACTACAGGAGAGATACAGCCATCTGTGTGTACTGCAGGAGAGATACAGCCATCTGTGTGTACTACAGGAGAGATACAGCCATCTGTGTGTACTACAGGAGAGATACAGCCATCTGTGTGTACTACAGGAGAAATACAGCCATCTGGTGTACTACAGGAGAGATACAGCCATCTGTGTGTACTACAGGAGAGATACAGCCATCTGTGTGTACTACAGGAGAGATACAGCCATCTGTGTGTACTACAGGAGAGATACAGCCATCTGTGTGTACTACAGAGAGATACAGCCATCTGTGTGTACTACAGGAGAGATACAGCCATCTGTGTGTACTACAGGAGAGATACAGCCATCTGTGTGTACTACAGGAGAGATACAGCCATCTGCGAGTACTACAGGAGATGGTGTAGTTATACAATGAGCTTTACCAAAACAATCTCTCCGTAGCACAAGCAAAATGTAAGCATAGTTATATGTGTTTAATCATCTTCAAACATGGAGCAAAGTGAAACCGTAGTGTCTACATCTTCAGGCATAGAACTCCACCATCACAGAGCAGCCCCTTTGTCTCGCTCGCCTCTCCGGGGAAACTGCTGAGGTAGGGTGTACAGTATTAACGTTTTAAACAATGGGGCTGGTGCTTATGAGGTAGGGTGTACAGTATTAACGTTTTAAACAGTGGGGGCTGGTGCTTATGAGGTAGGGTGTACAGTATTAACGTTTTAAACAATGGGGCTGGTGCTTATGAGGTAGGGTGTACAGTATTAACGTTTTAAACAGTGGGGGCTGGTGCTTATGAGGTAGGGTGTACAGTATTAACGTTTTAAACAATGGGGGCTGGTGCTTATGAGGTAGGGTGTACAGTATTAACGTTTTAAACAGTGGGGGCTGGTGCTTATGAGGTAGGGTGTACAGTATTAACGTTTTAAACAGTGGGGGCTGGTGCTTATGAGGTAGGGTGTACAGTATTAACGTTTTAAACAGTGGGGGCTGGTGCTTATGAGGTAGGGTGTACAGTATTAACGTTTTAAACAATGGGGGCTGGTGCTTATGAGGTAGGGTGTACAGTATTAACGTTTTAAACAGTGGGGGCTGGTGCTTATGAGGTAGGGTGTACAGTATTAACGTTTTAAACAATGGGGGCTGGTGCTTATGAGGTAGGGTGTACAGTATTAACGTTTTAAACAGTGGGGGCTGGTGCTTATGAGGTAGGGTGTACAGTATTAACGTTTTAAACAGTGGGGGCTGGTGCTTATGAGGTAGGGTGTACAGTATTAACGTTTTAAACAATGGGGGCTGGTGCTTATGAGGTAGGGTGTACAGTATTAACGTTTTAAACAGTGGGGGCTGGTGCTTATGAGGTGGGGTGTACAGTATTAACGTTTTAAACAGTGGGGGCTGGTGCTTATGAGGTAGGGTGTACAGTATTAACGTTTTAAACAGTGGGGGCTGGTGCTTATGAGGTAGGGTGTACAGTATTAACGTTTTAAACAATGGGGGCTGGTGCTTATGAGGTGGGGTGTACAGTATTAACGTTTTAAACAGTGGGGGCTGGTGCTTATGAGGTAGGGTGTACAGTATTAACGTTTTAAACAGTGGGGGCTGGTGCTTATGAGGTAGGGTGTACAGTATTAACGTTTTAAACAATGGGGGCTGGTGCTTATGAGGTAGGGTGTACAGTATTAACGTTTTAAACAATGGGGGCTGGTGCTTATGAGGTAGGGTGTACAGTATTAACGTTTTAAACAATGGGGGCTGGTGCTTATGAGGTAGGGTGTACAGTATTAACGTTTTAAACAGTGGGGGCTGGTGCTTATGAGGTAGGGTGTACAGTATTAACGTTTTAAACAGTGGGGGCTGGTGCTTATGAGGTAGGGTGTACTGTATTAACGTTTTAAACAGTGGGGGCTGGTGCTTATGAGGTAGGGTGTACAGTATTAACGTTTTAAACAATGGGGGCTGGTGCTTATGAGGTAGGGTGTACAGTATTAACGTTTTAAACAGTGGGGGCTGGTGCTTATGAGGTAGGGTGTACAGTATTAACGTTTTAAACAGTGGGGGCTGGTGCTTATGAGGTAGGGTGTACTGTATTAACGTTTTAAACAGTGGGGGCTGGTGCTTATGAGGTAGGGTGTACAGTATTAACGTTTTAAACAGTGGGGGCTGGTGCTTATGAGGTAGGGTGTACAGTATTAACGTTTTAAACAGTGGGGGCTGGTGCTTATGAGGTAGGGTGTACTGTATTAACGTTTTAAACAGTGGGGGCTGGTGCTTATGAGGTGGGTGTACGTATTAACGTTTTAAACAGTGGGGGCTGGTGCTTATGAGGTAGGGTGTACAGTATTAACGTTTTAAACAGTGGGGGCTGGTGCTTATGAGGTAGGGTGTACAGTATTAACGTTTTAAACAGTGGGGGCTGGTGCTTATGAGGTAGGGTGTACAGTATTAACGTTTTAAACAGTGGGGGCTGGGTGCTTATGAGGTAGGGTGTACAGTATTAACGTTTTAAACATGGGGCTGGTGCTTATGAGGTAGGGTGTACAGTATTAACGTTTTAACAGTGGGGGCTGGTGCTTATGAGGTAGGGTGTACAGTATTAACGTTTTAAACATGGGGGCTGGTGCTTATGAGGTAGGGTGTACAGTTTAACGTTTTAAAGTGGGCGGTGCTTATGAGGTAGGGTGTACAGTATACGTTTAACATGGGGCTGGTGCTTATGAGGTAGGGTGTACAGTATAACGTTAACGTGGGTTTTAAAACGTTAAATGGGGCTGGTGCTTATGAGGTAGGGTGTACGTATTAACGTTTTAAACAGGGGCTGGTGCTTATGAGGTGGGTGTACAGTATTAACGTTTTAAACAGTGGGGCTGGTGCTTATGAGGTAGGGTGTACAGTATTACGTTTTAAACATGGGGCTGGTGCTTTGAGGTAGGGTGTACGTATTAACGTTTTAAACAGTGGGGGCTGGTGCTTATGAGGTAGGGTGTACAGTATTAACGTTTTAAACAGTGGGGGCTGGTGCTTATGAGGTAGGGGTACAGTATTAACGTTTTAAACAGTGGGGCTGGTGCTTATGAGGTAGGGTGTACGTATTAACGTTTTAAACAGTGGGGGCTGGTGCTTATGAGGTAGGGTGTACAGTATTAACGTTTTAAACAGTGGGGGCTGGTGCTTATGAGGTAGGGTGTACAGTATTAACGTTTTAAACAGTGGGGGCTGGTGCTTATGAGGTAGGGTGTACAGTATTAACGTTTTAAACAGTGGGGGCTGGTGCTTATGAGGTAGGGTGTACGTATTAACGTTTTAAACATGGGGGCTGGTGCTTATGAGGTAGGGTGTACGTATTAACGTTTTAAACATGGGGGCTGGTGCTTATGGGTAGGGTGTACGTATTAACGTTTTAAACATGGGGGCTGGTGTTATGAGGTAGGGTGTACGTATTAACGTTTTAAACAGTGGGGGCTGGTGCTTATGAGGTAGGGTGTACAGTATTAACGTTTTAAACATGGGGCTGGTGCTTATGAGGTAGGGTGTACAGTATTAACGTTTTAAACAGTGGGGGCTGGTGCTTATGAGGTAGGGTGTACAGTATTAACGTTTTAAACAGTGGGGGCTGGTGCTTATGAGGTAGGGTGTACAGTATTAACGTTTTAAACATGGGGGCTGGTGCTTATGAGGTAGGGTGTACAGTATTAACGTTTTAAACAGTGGGGCTGGTGCTTATGAGGTAGGGTGTACAGTATTAACGTTTTAAACAGTGGGGGCTGGTGCTTATGAGGTAGGGTGTACAGTATTAACGTTTTAAACATGGGGCTGGTGCTTATGAGGTAGGGTGTACAGTATTAACGTTTTAAACAGTGGGGGCTGGTGCTTATGAGGTAGGGTGTACAGTATTAACGTTTTAAACATGGGGCTGGTGCTTATGAGGTAGGGTGTACAGTATTAACGTTTTAAACAGGGGGGCTGGTGCTTATGAGGTAGGGTGTACGTATTAACGTTTTAAACATGGGGGCTGGTGCTTATGAGGTAGGGTGTACGTATTAACGTTTTAAACATGGGGGCTGGTGCTTATGAGGTAGGGTGTACAGTATTAACGTTTTAACAGTGGGGCTGGTGCTTATGAGGTAGGGTGTACAGTATTAACGTTTTAAACAGTGGGGCTGGTGCTTATGAGGTAGGGTGTACAGTATTAACGTTTTAAACATGGGGCTGGTGCTTATGAGGTAGGGTGTACAGTATTAACGTTTTAAACAGTGGGGGCTGGTGCTTATGAGTAGGGTGTACAGTATTAACGTTTTAAACAGTGGGGGCTGGTGCTTATGAGGTAGGGTGTCAGTATTAACGTTTTAAAAATGGGGCTGGTGCTTATGAGGTAGGGTGTACGTATTAACGTTTTAAACATGGGGGCTGGTGCTTATGAGGTAGGGTGTACAGTATTAACGTTTTAAACAGTGGGGGCTGGTGCTTATGAGTAGGGTGTACAGTATTAACGTTTTAACATGGGGCTGGTGCTTATGAGGTAGGGTGTACAGTATTAACGTTTTAAACAGGGGCTGGTGCTTATGAGGTAGGGTGTACAGTATTAACGTTTTAAACAGTGGGGGCTGGTGCTTATGAGGTAGGGTGTACAGTATTAACGTTTTAAACAGTGGGCTGGTGCTATGAGGTAGGGTGTACAGTATTAACGTTTTAAACATGGGGCTGGTGCTTATGAGGTAGGGTGTACGTATTAACGTTTTAAACAGTGGGGGCTGGTGCTTTGAGGTAGGGTGTACAGTATTAACGTTTTAAACAGTGGGGGCTGGTGCTTATGAGGTAGGGTGTACAGTATTAACGTTTTAACAGTGGGGCTGGTGCTTATGAGGGAGGGTGTACAGTATTAACGTTTTAAACAGTGGGGGCTGGTGCTTATGAGGTAGGGTGTACAGTATTAACGTTTTAAACAATGGGGCTGGTGCTTATGAGGTAGGGTGTACAGTATTAACGTTTTAAACAATGGGGGCTGGTGCTTATGAGGTAGGGGTGTACATGTATTAACGTTTTAAACAGTGGGGCTGGTGCTTATGAGGTAGGGTGTACAGTATTAACGTTTTAAACAGTGGGGGCTGGTGCTTATGAGGTAGGGTGTACTGTATTAACGTTTTAAACAGTGGGGCTGGTGCTTATGAGGTAGGGTGTACAGTATTAACGTTTTAAACAATGGGGGCTGGTGCTTATGAGGTAGGGTGTACAGTATTAACGTTTTAAACAATGGGGGCTGGTGCTTATGAGGTAGGGTGTACAGTATTAACGTTTTAAACAATGGGGGCTGGTGCTTATGAGGTAGGGTGCACTGTGTTAACGTTTTAAACAGTGGGGGCTGGTGCTTATGAGGTAGGGTGCACAGTATTAACGTTTTAAACAATGGGGGCTGGTGCTTATGAGGTAGGGTGTACAGTATTAACGTTTTAAACAATGGGGGCTGGTGCTTATGAGGTAGGGTGTACAGTATTAACGTTTTAAACAATGGGGGCTGGTGCTTATGAGGTAGGGTGTACAGTATTAACGTTTTAAACAATGGGGGCTGGTGCTTATGAGGTAGGGTGTACAGTATTAACGTTTTAAACAATGGGGGCTGGTGCTTATGTCCCCCACTGCCATAGAACCCCGTGGTCTGCATCCATCCCCCACAGGGCCTGGACAGGGCCAGACTTCATATCTTTGCTTTGCTTTATGGTGAAGATCTTGAATAGTGCAGCTAGCGAAGCGTGCTCCTGTTTGAAGTGTTTATCACGCTCAGTGTCTTTGATGGCACAGCCAGTAATAACCATGGTATTGGAGGAAGGGGAGGGGACCTACACAACTTTACCAACACTGAAACTGAAGTACCCTGTACGTAACGATGGCTAAAGTCGTAACTTCTTTGTTCTGGACCTCTGTTCTTTGTCCCGGATCCTTGCTCTTTCTTCAGAAATCCTGTTCTTGTTCGGTTATACTCTTCTATATCTTTGCTCTTTGCTCGGATCCTGGCTCTTTGTTCTGTATCTTTGCTGTCTGCTCTGGATTATTGGACAGAGACATCTGGATCTCTCTGTTCCCTTGTTCCCATTGTTGAAGACCAAAGGAAGAGCGGAGCCAGACATAGAACTCTTTTCCCCTGCAATGAATGGCTGCAGACACACAGGCCGCTTGCTGTCTTTGGCATGAATGGGTCCAGACCAGACAGTACCTAGTTCAGGGCTTTTCTCTGAGGCGGGTGTTGGGGGAGGAGGGGGAGGCAGGGTGATCTTGCAGGACTGTTGTGGCAGTGTCGGGGTCAGAGTGGGGTGGGTCTGGTGCCAGGGTGGCTCCCTGTGGACAGCAGACTCTGAGGCCTCAGTTGCCCTCAGCACTGAGGTGACCTCTCTCCTGACTGGGCACAGAGAGGACAGAGAGAGAGGACTTGAGTTGAATGAATGGTCATTCCCAACAAAACTTAGCCATGATTGTGCTAAAACTGTTTTTGACGCCCTCTCTCTCTCTCTCTCTCTCTCTCTCTCTCTGCTCTCTCTCTCTCTCTTCTCTCTCTCTCTCTCTCTCTCTCTCTCTCTCTCTCTCTCTCTTCTCTCTCTCTCTCTCACCACTACACACACACACACACAACACCACACCACACACACACACACACACAACACACACACACACACGCCACACACACACACCCACACACACACACACACACACACACACACACACACACACTACACTATCACATACACACACACATTTTCCGATTGAATTTACAAGAATTGTAATTTATTTCAGGCAATATCTAGGCAACAAATTCAAAACAAAATTGTAAGCATAAAATTAGTACCTCCAGAAATAAATTGCATACCCACCGCCTTTTCCCCTGTTAATACCTTTCTTCACTCTTCAACCCTTTTATCCCCCACCGCCTTTATCCTCCCCTTGTGTCCTCCCCTCCATCTCCTTCCACCCCCCCCCCCCCCCCCCCCCCATCAGGTGTTGTGGTTCCATGGTTCAGCTCTTGTTGCCGGGAGACCAGTTTGGTGAGGAGGGGGTGTCTGGCATTGTGTGTGTGTGTGTGTGTGTGTGTGTGTGTGTGTGTGTGTGTGTGTGTGTGTGTGTGTGTGTGTGTGAGTGTGTGAGTGGTGCGGTATTAGTCTTCCCCTGTCTGCTCTGCACTGGCACACACATTGCAGGCTGCACTAGCAGGCAGCAGTAAGGAGAGTCATCTGGCTCTGAAAACGATGTTTATTGCCTTCTGGCTTTGCACTTGGGTGCGTTCCCTTGAGGGTATTGTTGCTTGATGTTTGTTGTAGCTGTTGTTGTTGACGTTAATGTTGTATTCTTATTGATGTTGTTGTTGTTGCTCTTCTTCTTCTTCTTCTTCTTCTTCTTCTTCTTCTTCTTCTTCTTCTTCTTCTTCTTCTTCTTCTCATTTCTTCTTTGCATTCTTCTGTGTAATTCTTCTTCTTCTTCGCAATTGTCCTTCGCATTTCTTCGTAATTCTTCGCAATTCTTCGCCATTCTCCGCCATTCTTCTATGCAATTCTTCTTCTTCTTCTTCTTCTTCTTCTTCTTCTTCTTCTTCTTCTTCTTCTTCTTCTTCTTTCGCATTCTTCGCATTCTTCGCATTCTTCTTCTTCGCATTCTTCTTCTTCGCATTCTTCTTCTTCGCATTCTTCTTCTTTGCATTCTTCTTCTTCGCATTCTTCTTCTGACTCTTCTTGTGTCTTTGTGTGTCTGAATGTATATCTGTGTGTATGTATTTGCAAATATATGTTTGTATATGCATGAAAGTGCAGTAGGTGTGTCATGTCATTCACTCACGAGGTCTATATATTTTTCATTTGTTGCCTTTTTTCTTTGTTTGCTTTCCTTATAACTTCTTTCAGTTTTCATGCTAAGAAATGGTAAAATAAATTAAATCACTCCTCAAATTTAGAACAGAAATGTGAATGGAGTTTTCAGGAGTGGGATCAAGTCTGTACAACTGCCAACGACGTGACATGATAAATTGTATCTATCAGATATCATGAAGATGCGAAACATCTGTCACTTGGGCTTCAGAATAGAATTGCAATGCTGTGATCAGTCAGACCACACTGGATAACAGGCATAGATCATACCTGGCTGTGAGTAGCAGTACAGAACACCAGGCAGTGGAGCTGCTGTCTCTTCCCAAAGCATGCTGATTCTCTCTCTCTGGGGACCCAGACTGCAGGTAAAGGCTTCCCTCATGCTGGGTCCTCAGGTGAAATGAGGCTGATTGATGAATGGAACCGGTGGCAGTGAATGGAATTGGTCAGGCTTTCATTCTCTTCACTGTGTGTCTATAATAAGCAAGTTTATTTCTAGAATCAGTGCTAGTGCCATTCTTGAAGAAAAAGAGTGACTCTTGTACTAAACTCTTGATCTTTATTCGTCATCAAAGAACGTAAACCAATTTCAGTACAGCTGGAAAAGGAAGAACTGTTTCCTGAACTAGAATGCCTGTTAAAACCATTAAGTGAAGGATATGGTGCAAGATTCACTCTGGAATAGTAAACTTTACATGTAGGAAATTCTTGGTCTGCTTTGTAAGAAATCAAGGCTAGTACCTCTCTCAGACCAGTGAATGCCTGGTGCCCTGTACTCTGCTGTTGTTGGAGATTTGGGGCCACAGGAAGTGGAGCTCTCTTTTTTGTTGTACACAGTTCTCCTGCAGAGAAGACTGAAGAGGAGTCCGTCCAGACATGCAGGCCCTGTGTTGTCCTTGGGGAAGCGAGTGGGCAGTTTCAGGGGAAGGCAGCAGAGGGTAATCACTGAAAAGCATCAATTTTAGAAAGAGTGAGACAGACGAAGAATTTGAAAAAGTACCCCCAGAAATATTAACTTAGCTACAGCATTCAGTCCACAATCCACTGTGATCAAAGGAAATGAACAGGACAAAATGGTGGCAGACAAAAAGTACAGTAGACTGCTTACCTCCCCTTTGTTTGCAGCCGCCGCCCCCCCCCCCCCCCCTCTTCCTGCCTTGTTCCCAGCCTCTATCCACCCCTCCTCCCTCTCTCTTCCCTTTTCTCTCCCCAGTGTCCTGTCGTCTCTTGATTAAAGTCTTGTTGCGGGGAGACGTGTGTGGGGTATGTCTGCCAGCTGTGATTACTGCCATGTTGGTTTTCTGCTGTCTACACTGGACACAGATTGCGGGGCAACCTTGCCTGGAGATCCAGTTCACGCTGAATGTTCGGTTTATTGCTTTACTGTTTTGCACCTGCAGTTTTGCGGGGTTTCGTGGAGGTTTTTGTGCTTTTTGTGATTATTACTCTTTTAATCGTGCTTTTTATGCTGTTGTTCTTCTGCTGCTTCTTATCACTATCACTCTTCATCTGGTGGATCTGGAGCCAGGATGGCTGCACGTGGAGACTGGACCCCTAAGTCCTCCGCCAGTCAGTGCGCACTGGTGTGGGATGTGTGGGGCCTGTGTGGGATGCACTGGCCAAACAAAGGCAGAGCTGCTGGAGTCTACACTATGATTCAGTGCAAAGTATATTATGTACTGTGCAGTGTTGCTTCTTCGTTTGGATCCTGGGTAGGGCACTGAACGTTCGTGCAGGAAAATCTACTGTGACAACTAGTACTGTGAATCATGGACTCTGACAGCAGAGTTAGAGAGAAGAATCCAAGCATTCGAGAACAAGTGCCACAGAAGACTCCTCAAAATATCATACAAAGAACACAAGACCAATAACTATGTGAAAGAAGAAATCAAAAAGCGTGTGGGCCCCCAAGAGCCTTTGCTCTCCACCATAAAGAGGAGAAAGCTGATGTGGTTTGGTCACACCACAAGACACAACACCCTAGCAAAAACCATCTTGCAAGGAACAGTCGAGGGCAAGAGAAGAAGAGGCCGCCAAAAGAAATCATGGGTTGACAACATCAAAGACTGGACCGCCCAACCCCTGCAACACCTCCTACTAGCCACACAGGATCGTGAAGCATGGAAAAAGATCTCCGTTGCGTCTTCTCTCATGTCCCCCCTACGTCCTTTGGGACATGGGACTGAGTGAGTGAGTGAGTGACAACTAGTACCTTTACCTTCACCTATCCCGTAATCTAGTAGACCGTTGGGGCACCACTGAAGATTGGGCAACCAGATTCCTCCACTCTTCATGGTTTTCAGCTCTCTGTAGCTATGGAATTAGTACCAAACACGCTTGAAAGGGGAGAACATACAACTTTCAATTGAAATTTACTAGAGAACAAACTGTGTTATGCCAGCATGCCTTTGCAAGGTTTTGCAGAGAAGAGGAGAGAGAAGAAAAAAGGTAGACCGGAAAAAATGTTTAATAGGGCTTTGCCAGAAGTGACTTGTTCACTTCAAAACAAGCTTTTAAAGATAAAATTATGTCAAAGAACTGGGAAAAGTAGAGCATTAATTTCCCTCAAGTGTATCCCTCATTCCTCTTTCATCCTCTTCCTCCTCCCCCAACCTGTTTCTCTCTCTCTCTCTCTCTCTCTCTCTCTCTCCTGGCTGTTCATTCCGCACTGTCCTGTAGTCTCTTGATTAACCACTTGTTGCCCGGAGGGCGTTTTTCTAGTGGGGTGTGTGTCAGTGTGATTGGTGCGGTGTTAGTCTCCCTTTGTCTACACCAAGACACAGATTGCAGGGTGCAGTGGCTGGGAAAGTCATCCCGCTTTGAAGGCAGCGTTTGTTTTCTTTTTTATTGTTCTGCACCCTGTTGTGTTCTGCTGGGCTTCGTGTAGTTTAGTTCTCCTGTTGTGGCTCTTTATTCTACTACTGAGTTGTTTTTTTATGTTTAGGAACAGGAGTCAAGTTGCTCTGGCTTGCAGTATGACTAACAGTTGCCAGGTTGGATGAAGAACGTGTGTGCCTAGCTCTGATGGAATTGGAGATGTGTAATTCCAGCACAGTTTTAAAGGTAGTGAGAGAAACAGAGAGAGAGAGAGAGAGAGAGAGAGAGAGAGAGAGAGAGAGAGAGAGAGAGAGAGAGAGAGAGAGAGAGAGAGTTACTCTAAAATGCCTTCTGAACTGCGCTATACCGTTGAAAATTTAATTATGTTAAAGCATGCATTTAACAAATCAAATGGTTACAAGGAAAATAAGCACACACATTGCTCATTTTATTCTACTCCGTGAATTAGTTTACCTTCCTTGACCCTAAATAGGGCAGGTAACCATATACAGCTGGGGGAACTGGGAGACTGTACTGAAGCCAAGCTGCGCAAACGGTCACTCATCCAACTGAAAACCACCTCGATGCTGCTTAACTTTGTTTGGGGGAAAGCAAGTGCTCTGACCACTGAGTTATCCTGTCTCCAGGGAAGGTAAAGCAGCAAGGGAGCGGAGATGGGCGCCGCCCTCAATATGCCGGCCCCTGGAGAAGCTGAGGTCTCTGATGCCTCACTCCCCAACGACCACATAGGTTTGGGACATCTTAATTAATTCTTCCTTCGACTTTCTGCTCTTCCCTGCATCTTCAGCCTCTGTCTCTTCCTTCTCTCCAGTCCCCTCACGACGTGCCGTGGTCTCTTGGTTCCTCTGCTGTATGTTGTTGGGAAAGGTTGAACTCTATTGGGGATGTATCTGCCAGCCTGGATGGCTGTGGTGTGGTGTTTAGTCTCCTCTTGTGTGCCTGCACCGGGACACAGACTGCTGGCAGAACTGACGGGAGATTTATCCACTTGTGACAGTTTGGCGGTTCTTTTATTATTGCTTCTTTCTTATTCTTCTCGCTGTGTAGCGCTCATAAGGTTGTTATTTTGATGTTCGTTTAGCTGTTGTTGTTCTTGCTGTCTTATTGTGTTGTTTCTCGTCATACCATCATCTGTTGGTCATCATATGATCATGATCTCATGATCTTCCCTTCATCATTAATATTCATTCATTCATATCATTCTTCTGTCTTCTCATCATCTTCATCTTCTCATCTTCTTCTTCTTCTCTTCTCTCATCATCTTCTCCTCCTCGTCCTCTCGCTCTCTTCTCTCCTTTCTTTCTCCTTCTTTTCTTCTTTCTTCTTCTTCTTCTTCTTCTTCTTCTTCTTCTTCTTCTTCTCTTCTTCTTCTTCTTCTTCTTCTTCTTCTTCTTCTCTTCTTGGTATAAAGAGATGTCCATCTAGAAAAAAAACAACAAAAACATAGCTATAATACATGTAAGCTTTGTGAGCAACAACAAGTCAACGGCTACTTGCTCTTCTCTTGCTACTACCACTGCTGCTGCTGCTGCTACTACTACTGCTACTATAGCTGCTACTACTACTACTGCTACTACTACTCTACTGCTACTACTACTGCTTACTACTACTACTACTACTACTACTACTACTACTACTACCACTACTACTACTACACTACTACTACTACTACTACTACTACTACTACTACTACTACTACTACTACTACTACTACTACTACTACTACTACTACTACTACTTTTGTATTACTATTCCTTCTCCCTGTTCCTTCGGATCATCGCTTGAAAGTTCTTTTCATTTTGCCATGAAGAGAGTAGTGACACGAATAAACAATCTCTCTCTTTCATCAAGATAGTTTTCTCTCCCTTTTCCGGCAGTCACACCATATGAAATGTGTGTTGTGTTGTGTGTGTGTGTGTCAGTGAGTGAGAGAGAGAGAGAGAGAAAGCAATTATTTATGATTTTCCTTCACTGTAAAACTTTCTAAGTTGTGAGGAGAAGAGGAGGAGGAGGGTTCGAGAGAGAGAGAGAGAGGGGAGAGAGAGAGAGAGAGAGAGAGAGAGAGAGAGAGAGAGGAGAGAGGAGAGAGAGAAGAGAGAGAGAGAGAGATGCGTTTTCCAGCCAAATAACTGAACTGTCTGGAATTCAAACCAACATTTTACCTCCCTTGATCACCTGCCTGTACTTGGTGCGCACGCGCGCACGGGCACGTATGTATGTGTGTGTGTGGGGGGGGGGGGGGGAGAGGGTACCTGCATAGTGTTTAAAAGCTTATGTATTTGAATTAGACAGCTGTATACATCCTTTTTTCACACCCTCCATCTCTGTCCTATCAGTCTGTCTGTCTGTCTGTTTGTGTCTGTCTGTCTGTCTGTCTGTCTGTCTGTCTCTCCTCTCTCTCTCTCTCTCTCTCTCTCTCTCTCCCTCTCTCTCTCTCTCTCTCTCTCTCTTCTCTCTCTCTCTCTCCTCTCTCTCTCTCTCTCTCTCTCTCTCTTCTCTCTCTCTGTAACGGTGACTATGACAAAGAAGTTAAAGATGACGATGGAAACAGTGATGAAAACGAGGATTGTGGTTGTGACTATTGTGTAGAGACACTGAAGATGATCAACTGTGACGATGCATAATTATATAGGTTGAACAGGTGGATGATAGTGCAGATGATGAAGAATGAGTTTGATGATGAAGACGTAGATGATGAAAGTAATGATGGTGAATGGTGATATACTTGCTGCAGATATAGATAATGAAGATGCTGATGGCAGTGATTATGTGAAAAGATAAAAAGGATAACGGGGTTGATGATAAGTAGAAGGTATTGAGTGTGACCTTATGTACTTGCAGAATTGGAAATGTAAAATGGATGGAAATGTTTTCCGCTGTGATGTTTATCTTCCCCCTGCCTTAATCATGTTTTGTATAGTGGCCTAAGGCCGATGTACAATAAAACCTTTCAGTGTTCAGTGTTCATGTTCGTTCTCATTCTCTCTCTCTCTCTCCTCTCTCTCTCTCTCTCTCTCTCTCTCTCTCTCTCTCTCTCTCTCTCTCTCTCTCTCTCTCTCTCTCTCTCTCTCTCTCTCTCTGAGTACTTGTGCTTAAAAGCTTATGTATTTGAATTAGACAGCTGTATACATCCTTTTTTCACACCCTCCATCTCTGTCCCTCTGTGTCTGTGTCTGCTGTCTGTTGGTCTGTCTGTCCCCCCCCCTCTTCTCTCTCCACACACACACACACACACACACACACACACACACACACACACACACACACACACACACACACACACACACACACACACTCCGTGAGTACCTTAATTGTACTGGCATAACTCTCTAAGCTTCAAGCATGCATGGAGTTCAACAGCAGTTTGTCTGGAGAAGTAGACCTATCCCATGAACACAGTAATGAGGAGGAGAAAAGGACTGAAGAAAGAAGGAGAAAAGTGTTGGTGATGGAATTGAGTAGTGCCTATATTGTCAAACAGAACGGACCCTGCCTTGTTACTGCCCCACTTTCAACCACTGTCATCACCCTTAACAAAAAACCTGGGTAAAGTGGTAAGGATAAAAGATAAAGGTGTCCCCTAACCTAGGCGGTCGTAGGGGAGCGAGGCATCAGAGACCTCAGCTTCTCTAGGGGCCAGGATATTGAGGGCGGCGCCCATGAATTTCAATAGAACGCGTTTTAATGTATGTGGAAGATATTCTGTGTGCTTTCGTACACAAGACCTTGGTTTATAGTCCCATCCAGAGGACTTTCGGTGATTGGAGTCGGTGTTGATGTTAACTCCAGGAGCAAAATCCTCTCGAAAGGGCATCTCCGTGGTGGCTCAAACCCGCGCCGCCAGATTACGAGCTAAACACTCTAACCACTGAGCTATCCTGCCCCCTTGTTCTGAGTATGCAGGAAAAAAGCCAAGGAGAATTCTGGTGTGTGGCTCAATGTCAGATAGCTGAAGGGAACAGAACCTTGGAAAATGTCTAGGACAAACTGAACCAAAGTTCTGATGGCTACAGACATCTTTCACTCCTAAACTCTATTGCCGGCACGGTGAAGCGTTTCCACCACGCCGTCTTCTGTTGTGGCCGCTAAGAGAAGAAACGTCTTCAGCCAAGCAGGGACTAAACAGAAGAAGAAAAGCATGGACAGATTCCGTGGAGTCTGTACATTTCTTCCAGCCTTCCTTCCTTCCCAGCCTTACCTCCCTCTCCACTGAAGCCAGAAATGCGGAAAGAAAGAGAGAGCATGGGGGAGTGTGGTGGTGGTGGTGGTGGTGGTGGTGGTGGTTGGTGGGTGGTGTGGTGTGAGTGAGTTCTCTCCCTGCTGCCACTACACAGACTTTCCCTTGGGCATTCCCAGAATCCATCAGCACTCCTTCAGCGGCTTCCGGGTCAGTCAGCGTCCTAATGAGCAATTTCCCGCCTTCCTCCCCTCTCTGGCGTTGTCTGTGGCCGGTCCATTCTGATGCCTGTCTATCTGTTGGGGGGTCGATACAGGCTGGCATCATGTCTGTTGGCCCTGATCAATATTATTCTTCATATCATGTGATACCGGCCAATATCAGCACCATGTCTGTTGGCTGATCAATATTGTCCTTCATATCATGTGATACTGGCTGGCCTCATGTCTGTTGGCGCGGATTAACATCATCCTTCATATCATGTAATACCGGCCAATATCAACGTGATGTCGGTTGAATGTGATTGATATGAGCTTGATGTCACATGACACTTACGGATGTTAGCTTGATGTTACTTCGCTGTCAATGATCAATATTGACTTCATGTGACTTGACACTGATGGATATTTGATTCATGCTAGTTGACATTGATTGACATTAGTTTAATGTTAATGCTGTCAATGATCAATATTAGTGTCATGCTAGTTGAGAATGATTGATACTCGCTTAATGTTATTTTGCTACGATGATTAATATTGGCTTCATGTCACTGAACATTGATGGATATCACCTTGATATTGCTTAACTGTCAATGATCAATATTGGCTTCATGTCACTGAACATTGATGGATATAAGCTTAATATTGCTTAACTGTCAATGATCAATATTGGCCTTGTGTCAGTTGACACTGATTTACTTTATATCAGTTGACATTGTTGATGTTAGTTTCGAGTCAGTTGACGTGGATCAATGTAAGCTCCGGGTCCGTTGACTTTGATTGATGCTAGCTTTCTTTCAGTTGACACTAATCAACACCAACTTCCTGTTGGCTGAAAATGATGGATACTAATTAACTTTACGTTGGCTGATAGAGTCATCCGCATTAACTCCATTGCAGTGTGTCTTTCTGTCTGTTGGGTTTTGCATCTGTCTGATTCTCTACATCCCTGTCCGTCTCTCTGTATTCTCTGTCTCTGTCTGTCTCTCTGTGTGAGTTCTCTCTCTCTCTCTCTCTCTCTCTCTCTCTCTCTCTCTCTCTCTCTCTCTCTCTCTCTCTCTCTCTCTCTCTCTCTCTCTCTCTCTCTCTCTCTCTCTCAACCAGTCTTATCCCTTACACCCATCTCACCCATAGAAGTCACAGAACAGCGGACCCTACATCCCTACAGTCATGTTCTCCACCCTCATCACCACTCGAACCTTCCTGGCTGCCTGTTCTGCAGTTTACAGCCCGCCACAGGAGACAACTTTCTCTCCGTTTTCTGTTGTCGCCTGTCTCGGCCTCTGCTCTGCTAGGCCTAGTGGTGTAGACAGTCTAGCGGTCTCGTGCTCTGCTAGCTGGTGTAGACAGTCTAGCGGTCTCGTGCTCTGCTAGCTGGTGTAGACAGTCTAGCGGTCTCGTGCTCTGCTAGCTGGTGTAGACAGTCTAGCGGTCTCGTGCTCTGCTAGCTGGTGTAGACAGTCTAGCGGTCTCGTGCTCTGCTAGCTGGTGTAGACAGTCTAGCGGTCTCGTGCTCTGCTAGCTGGTGTAGACAGTCTAGCGGTCTCGTGGTGTACAGCTACAGAACAGATCCCAAAGGAAGAGAAAATGAGAAAAATCCAGGGACAGCTAGTGAGGGCGGAAGAGTAGGTCATTGTGTGCTGGTAGGAATGGATGACAACATTGACAAAGCTGCATACACACAGTGACTGGATGTAAAAATCCCACATGAGTGATTATTTCACCATGCTCAAAATAAGAGCATGAAAAAGAATGATAATAATAAAAAGATAAAATGAACTGAAAGTGTGGAGGTCCGTGCAGAAGATAGCTGAGGGGTGTGGACCCATCATCTCTGTGGCTGACTTGTGTACAGCAGAGCATCAGCAGCTGTCTTTGTGTTTCTTTCTGTCTGAATATGGCAAGGAAATGTTGCATAGTTCTCTCCCCTACACCCTCACCTGACCCTTTCTCTGAATACTGATACATACTACACGTAATCCAGTCTAAATTGGCATAAAATGTTTGTGTTAAATCCTAAAGAGAGAGAGGGGAGGGATGTTACCAGAAACTTTTCAAGTACAAAATAAAGAGTTGGGAGACAACATCAGCGAATGGACAGGCCTAGAACTGAACAAAACCTGAGAAAGGCAGAACAGAGAGAGGAATGGAGGGAACTGGTTGTCAAGTCTTCGGGGTGGGGGTCGCAAGACTACGGCATGGATTGATAGATAGACAAAATAAAGGAAAGTTGGGAGCAACTGATGACTGACTTCAGAAAGCAAAATGAATCTATGTTCTCATTTTGATTCAGTTGGCATGGTTGATTTCTTCTATTCCATGTTGTCGGAGGTTGGTTTGTTTGTTGTTTTTGTTGGATTTTTTTTTGTTTTTTGTTTGAGGGGGGGGTGCTCTTCGGGGGGTGGAGGGTATGTGTGTTCGTCTCTGTCCGTGAATAATTGAAAAAGGTGGGTTACTAAAAAAACAATAAAACCCTTTCCTTACAGAAAACAAATGAAGTTGTACTATAGGTGTGCATACCCCCCCTCCCCTGACCCCAGTTGCCCATATGAAAGACACAGACCCTCCTGTTTTGCCTTCAGTACAGACAGAGTCCATGACTCGCTGCTCTACAGAAAGATGCTGAGGACACGGACTGTGCGGACAGTCGTCTTGGTTTCCAGGGTCTCTGGGATTTTTTAAAAAAATCATGCTATTTCTTCTTACGATATGAAAAGAAAAAGGTTCACAACACGTGATGAGGAAAAGCATTGATTTTTTCCAATGCTTTTCTTTGCAAGTGACAAAAGACAGAGCCAGAGGGGAGCCCATGAAAAGATCTGTCTCTTTTCTTCTGATATTGCAAAGCGCCCATCCCTCCAAAGAAAGGTTTATTAAGCAGACATCGTGACTGGCGCTTTGAATATCGACCACAAGCCCTGGACAGACAGACAGACAGACCAACAGACAGACAGACTGCCTGACTGACTGACTGCAGGAGAGGGCGGGGAAAGAGAGGAAGGAAGAAAGGGAGGAAATTGCCCATTTGGGCTCAGACTTGGCCGGAAGTTGTTGAAGGGGCGCTGATGGATTCTGGGATTGCTGTGACAACGCCGGGGGCTGAAGTCACCCCCCTCCTCATGGGCACCATCCCCTGACTGTCACCGTCACCATCACTGTCACTGTCACCATTACCACCGTCACCATCACTGTCACTGTCACCACATCCACCCCGGGATGTAGTCAGTGTTACTGTTGATTACTGCAGAACAGAGGACTGGCTGGCTGCTGGTTCCTTGTGTGTCTTGGGGACTGTTTGATGATGGTATATTAGTTTCTCATACCCGACAGTGTTTGCTATGATAGCGTTTCTTTTTTGTCCGACAGTGTGTGTTATAGTTGTGTTTGTTTTTCATCGTTTTGTGATGACACTGCTGTGTTGAGCAGCGTGGTGGTCGTCTGCTGTAGTGCCTGGTCTTCAAAGCAGAGCAGACACGCTTCTGTTGTATTGTCGTGGCGGGTTTATATGGGAGACTTTATTCAAAATATGTCATAAAATTAAAGAAACAAAGGAGACATCAAAACTTTATGGTTGTTTATTTAAAGAAAAGAACCGGAAGCACGTAAAATTTTAGCAATACTAGATAGAGACAGTAGATGTGTGTGTAGAAGTTTTCACATGACATTTCACTCATTCCGCAATATGACCATACTACAATAAGAAACCTGATAGGGACCAGCTGCTGTGATGTCACCAAGATCTTTCCAATACATGCCAGCATCACAGCTCCACGGTGTCAAAGCCTGCAGCTGCCAAGTTGTCATTGCAGCCACTGAATCATGCCATAGAGGAACAGCTGTATCATAGACACAGAGACCGGTCCTTCTTCATCATCGTTGATCGCTCAGACAGCAATTCTTGTTGTCTGTCATAAGAGCAAAAAGGCATTGCGCTGCCGTTAAGTGCCTGACAAATCAGGCCTAGCGTATCCGACTTCAGGATGGAAGGGGAATATCGTATTTTATGTTGTTTGGAAAACAGGCGGGAAATGGAACAAGAAGGCCAAAAATGAGATGAAAGAAATAAAAACTACTAAGCAAAAACAAAGAGAGAGATAGAAAAGAGGGAATTCTTAGCACATCATTTCCAGAAAACAGGGGACACTATTTATGCTGACAGGCCCCTGACATCCCACAGGGGAGTGAAGCGATGCTAGGGTTAGCAGAGTGATGTGGGTGTGTGACAGTCCTCACATGACAGCCCTCCATTCCACACTACAGCCCTGCTTCAAATCAGACACCTGATAGTTTGCAGCTGTTGTAGTGTCTACAATATCTCTACAATACACTCCTACACACCACCACAACTCCCCGGCATCAAAGCTTGCAGCTGTTGAAGTGTTAACCAATCATATCCCTACAGTACACTCCTACACACCACCACAACTCCAGTATCAAAGCTTGCAGCTGTTGAAGTGTTAACCAATAATATCCCTACAATACACTCCTATACCACACCACAACTCCAGTATCAAAGCTTGTAGCTGTTGAAGTGTTAACCAATAATATCCCTACAATACACTCCTACACACCACAACTCCAGTATCAAAGCTTGTAGCAGTCAAGAAGGGAATTCAGGAACTGGATCACTGGACTCCACAGAGAACAGTTGTAGGCTATCCTAGACATGGACCCTGTCCATTTTCTTCTCCACAATCCACAATATGGGCGACCGTTTGCGCACACGCCTAAGTTTCAGTTCAGTCCCCTAGTTCTTCCAGCTGTAAATGAGTACCTGTCCTCTTTAGGCTTATGGAAGGCAAAGCAGCGAGGGAGAGGAGATGGGCGCCGCCTTCAATATGCTGGCCCAAGAGAAGCTGAAGTCTCTGACGCCTCACTCCCCTGCGACCACATAGGTTATGGGACACCTTTACCTTTTACCTTTGTCTTTTGAAATCAGCCCTTCTCCTTGTCTGCCCTTTCTCTCTTCCTCTACCCCTTCATGTTTCTGGGGCTGGTGGCAGAGGTGACCACTTTCCCCTAAATCCAGACTGAAACACGATGTCCCTCTCCCCAGCTGCTGTGGCGCTGATGTCTGCTGTCTTTGGAGATGGAATGGACTGGCTGGCTGACACCGTGATGACAGAAAAAAGGCAGAGCAGCTGAGATATTTCCCACATCGTTCATAGAACTACTACAAGAGAGTGAAAGGACGTGAAGGTCTTATGACAGCATATGACTCACTGTCTGGTGACTTGCAGACTGAGGATGCGAGGTCCAGTCACGGCGAGTTATTCCTGGAGGAGATTTTCCCCGAGGAATGACAGATTGGTGCCGATTCTATTCCCTTGGCAGCTTTTTTCGATGAGGTCATGAACTGGGGCCCCGTGTAGACACGCTCCTGTCACGGCTTGTGCACACGTCCAGGGCTATGCATCTTTCACAGAAGAGTAAGGCAGGGATGGCCGGTGATGTGGATGACATGAACACACCTACCTAGCATGCGGTGTGCGTCCTGGATAGGACTGGGCTCCGCAAGGAGAGATGGAAGAAATCAAATCAAGAATATAATTATAGACTATGCAGAGAGGGAATGGCGGGACAGATCCGGACTGAACTATGCTCCTAAAAGAAATGCTGCTCTCATAAAGTTGTTTTGAATGCAGAGACTGTATTACTCTCACATATGCTGGGAGAAAAATAAGGAGAGAAGAAAAACTTGTCCATAAAAAAGCCAAAACCAAGCAGCAGATATCAGATAAAACAATATTTCACAAACGGACGTCAAAGCCGATATAAAGCTAAGCCACATCAAAGGTGGCAGCTGTTGGCTGTGGTGTTAGCGGGCAGTGACGGCAGTGAGGGAAACAGCAATGTGAAGGAGAGAGATCGATCACACAGGGACAGTGTGCAGCGCCAGTGCTGTAATAATCACAGGCCTGCTTTGGTCTGCCAGGCTTTCTCCCTTCTTTATTGTACACCTGGGGCCCTGGGGACTTGTCACGATCAGTGGATGACAGAAATTAGAATGTTTCGTCTGTTGAGAGAGTGGTTTCTGTGTGTGCTGGTTACTACTTCACTCTAACAAACGTCCTTAAACTAAATAGTGTGTTTGTGTGTGTGTGTGTGTGTGTGTGTGTGTGTGTGTGTGTGTGTTGTGTGTGTTGTTGTGTGTGTGTTTGTGTGTGTGTGTGTTGTGTGTGTGTGTGTGGTGTGTGGGGGGGGGGGAGTGCATGTGTGTGTGTGTGTGTGGTGTGTGTGTGTGTGTGTGCGTGCATGCGGGTGTTTTGTGTGGTGTGTGTGCCTGCGCGTGCACTCCCTTTCTTAGTGAAGTTCTGTGTGTGTGCATTAGGTCATACCATTTTACCCCTGCCCCTTGTCTATCCTACACCCATGATTTATTGTCTGTCGTTAAACCTGCGATCATGCCAGTTCATGTGGAGGTTCCCCATGCATATTAGAAATAAGCATGGATGTATTCATTCACACGTTATCTCGTTCTTCCCTAAAGATGTAGTCATGTGTGTGCATGTCTAGTTTTTATGTGCGTATAAATCATTGTTTCATTTTTTCATCCATAGCATGCAGTTTTATATTACTGAGTTATAAGTTACCCAATCAGCCACATTGCCCTATCAGGGAGGATTATACAAATAAAAATTCCTATGATTGTCTGATTAATTCGTTATTCATGGGGTGCATCTCAAAAAAGCTGTGGAACACAACAATGAAAGAGCTGTCCCCTGAAAAGCAGGCAAGGGGTGTTAGATAAAACGCCAGTGCACAAAGCCATGGAAGCCAAGCCACATCAAAGGGGGCAGCTGGGAGCGTGTCGTGTTCGCACGCAGTCACTGCTGCAGTGAAGGCAAGAGAAAAAACTATGGGAAGGAGAGAGATCCCTCACAGATATCAGGGCTAATCTCTGCCAAGCTGTATAATGAAGGGTTTGGTTTGTGGTTTAGGCTTCTTTGTGTGGAATGTTGATTAGCCGATGCTTTGTGGTGCAGTTACCAGGGAAGCATACACGTACATGCTGTGGGCAGACAGTAGCAGGAATAGATATGCTTGGTCTCTTGACATTAAGCTTTGAGTATGGGTGTGGGTGTGTGAGCACGTGCAGCCCATGGGCATGCGCAATATATGTTTGATGGTGATCAACTGGGGTTGGTTGGAGACACGAGATACCCCAACAGTGTTTTATCATTGACCAGTCTGATCTTTCAATGTGAACAATTTGATTTTATTGATATGATGGTCATTTCAGATGACTAAGTATAATAGCAAAAATACCTGGATTCATACCAGCTTCAATTTTTCCCGAAAGGCTTTTAAAACAACAATTCTCTCGCAAGTCAAAGTCAGATGTGTTGGGCCTGATTTGTCAAGCAGTTAATAGCAGCACAATGCATTTTGGCTCGTGACAGACAGAAGTCGCTGTCTGAGCATTTGACGAAGAAGAAATGGAATACATTGACCCACATGTCGGACATAATTCATTTAGGAATACGGGATATGGCAGCCAAAAAGGTGGAACATGTATATACGTGTAAGTCTTAAAGGGAAACCTGCAATGAGGAAAATTACAACAATGATTGGCAGCGCCGCTCTTGTAGCGACGCGCTCTTCCCACGGAGAGCAGCGCTTATTGCATGCCGAAAACTCTGCCGTGGTTTAAGGTGATATATCGTATCATGCAACTCCTGTTTCTGGTAAGCAATTTCACGAGGGATCCCCAGCAATGTTGCGTCATGCAAGCTAACAAAAAATATGATTACGTAACTAGCATCACATGGCTTCACTCTGCCAATAGACACATCTGAAGGAGAACACCTCCAACACTGGCCCTCAGATAAACCTCTTCGCCACAGGCAGACAGACAGACAGCAAAACTCCAGATGTCAGTCTGTCAGGACAGCAGGCAAGCAGCTGAGGCAAAGAACAAACTGTTGAAAGGAGAAGATCTCATACACACCACCCGCTCGCATTCTGTTGTCAACCTGGTGTCAGTGTCATATGTTCATACAACAGCTGTGTTGCTGTCACGTCTGTTTCTTTCAGTTAAATGGTGTCAGTGTATGTTCAACAGCTGTGTTGCTGTCACGTCTGTTTCTTTCAGTTAAATGGTGTCAGTGTATGTTCAACAGCTGTGTTGCTGTCACGTCTGTTTCTTTCAGTTAAATGGTGTCAGTGTATGTTCAACAGCTGTGTTGCTGTCACGTCTGTTTCTTTCAGTTAAATGGTGTCAGTGTATGTTCAACAGCTGTGTTGCTGTCACGTCTGTTTCTTTCAGTTAAATGGTGTCAGTGTATGTTCGACGGCTGGGGTACTGTCATGTCTGTCTCTTTCAGTTAAATGGTGTCAGTGTAAGTTTGATGTCTGTCTCTTTCAGTTAAGTGGTGTCAGTGTAGGTTTGATGTCTGTCTCTTTCAGTTAAGTGGTGTCAGCGT
This sequence comes from Stramonita haemastoma, assembly GCA_030674155.1. Taxonomy (NCBI): domain Eukaryota; kingdom Metazoa; phylum Mollusca; class Gastropoda; order Neogastropoda; family Muricidae; genus Stramonita; species Stramonita haemastoma. The sequence continues at coordinate 59,521,599 of CM060322.1, forward strand.
AGGTTTGATGTCTGTCTCTTTCAGTTAAATGGTGTCAGTGTAGGTTTGGTGGCTGTGTTGCTGTCACGTCTGCTTCTTTCAGTTAGTAGGGGGAAGCCTGAAGAGGACAAGACAGCAAAAGTTTGGCTGAGAATCCAGCAGCAGTTTTCCCTTTGACAGGTGCTGCCAGTGTTGCTGTGGCTGGGCAGTGGGGAACAGACCCCAGTGCACAGGGTGCAGATGTAGGGTGTGTGACAAGCAGGGATTCCTAAGCTTGTTGCACTTGGGTTATTTGTTTGTTGGGTTGGTTATGGAGTTTCTTTTGGGTTTATTGTTGTTGATCCTGCTTTTGTTGTTGATGGTGATAAGTTGTTTGGTTTCTTGGGTATAATCTGTATAGTTGACAGCAGTATAAGCTGATGAGAAGAAGTACAAAGACGAAGGGTTGTATTATTCTGAATCTTTGAGCTTGTGATCTGACAGTGCATGTTTGACCACCACCCAGATGCCTGTTTGAGAGGATTTTTCCCCAGTAGGTAACAGCTGTGTCGACTCCACTCCCCCCCCCCCCCCTTCAGATATGACTATAAACTGAAGTCCTGTGCACAGATGCACGCACAACATCTTGCAAACACATCAAAACCCCTTCCTCCGTTCCGGAGATAATCTATGACGTGTCGATAGAAAGAGATGACGACATCTAAACCTTTTTTTTCTAATCATTTTAAAAAGTTGCCCTGTGTCAATGGACACTGACTCCCGTGGCGCAGATTCCTGGCTGCTTGTGTACTAGTGGGGAGACAAACAACGACATCCATGAAGCGATAATTCATCTGCCATTCTCCGTCATTCCTTCTGTCTTAATTACCCCCCCCCCCCCATTCCCCCCACCACCACCTGCCTGATGGCAAGGTTGACGTCAGCACTGAACCCCCATGAAGGAGCATGACGTCAGAATCCCTGATTATGTCATGTAGTGACGTCACCAGTCTGCCTCCCTGCTGCTGTGATGAGGGAATGGATATGAGGACCTCCTGACTGATGGACCTCCTGTGGTACCACAGAGAGGACTTCATCATTGTCAGCATTATCTCTCTGTCTGTCTGTCTGTCTATCTGTCTTCTGTCTGTCTGTCTTCTCTCTCTCTCTCTCTCTCTCTCTCTCTCTCTCTCTCTCTCTCTCTCTCTCTCTCCTCTCTCCTCTCTCTCTCTCTCTCTCTCTGTATGTGAATGCGTGCGTGCGTGCGTTCGTGCGCGCACGCCGTGTGTGTGTGTGTGTGTGTGTGTGTGTGTGTGTGTGTGTGTGTGTGTGTGTGTGTGTGTGTGTGTGTTTGCCTGTGTGTGACAGAGTGTGTATGTGCCAGTGTGTGTGTGTGTGTGTGTTGTGTGTGTGTGTGTGTGTGTGTGTGTGTGTGTGTGTGTGTGTGTGTGTGTGTGTGTGTGTGTGTGTGTGTGTGTGAGTGAGTGAGTGAGTGAGTATGTGTCAGTGTGTGTGTGTGTGTGTGTGTGTGTGTGTGTGTGTGTGGTGTGTGTGTGTGTGTGTGTGTGTGTGTGTGTGTGTGTGAAGGCAGAGGGGTGTGGTGGTGTTCAGAAGATGGACAGAGGCGTAGGAGTTGATAGAGGCCGTTCAGTGACGGCTGTCCCTGTGGTGACAATAACCTGATTACGCTGAGCTGGCAGGGCTGTAGAGAGGGATGTGACACACTGATTAACGCTGCATTAATGAGCACAGGCACCAACAGGACAGCAGTGCTACATTGTGCACGTGCTGGACTCTCTTTCTCTTTCTCTCTCTCTCTCTCTCTCTCTCTCTCCTCTCTCTCTCTCTCTCTCTCTCTCTCTCTCTCTCTCTCTCTCTCTCTCTCTCTCTCTCTCTCTCTCTCTCTCTCTCTCTCTCTCTCTCTCTCTCTCACACACGCACACACGAACACACGAACACACGAACACACACACGCATGCACACACACAAGCACACACTAACACACACACATGCACTACACACACACACACACACACACACACACACACACACACACACACACACACACACACACACATAGAGGTTATTGATAAAGAGGGGGTATCAGATTTTTTCCTCTTTGTGTGCCAAAGCAAAATACATCTGTGTGCGCCCGTTGTGTGTGTGTGGTGTGTGTGTGTGTGTGTGTGTGTGTGTGTGTGTGTGTGTGTGTGTGTGTGTGTGGTGACGTGGGTGAGTGCGTGCGTGCGTGCGTGTATGTGTGTTGTTCTTCTCATAAGTTTGATGCCCATTCTCTACAAAGTGATTTAGACATAGATTAGATTTTCATAAACTTTGGTTAGCCTTTACAATTGCAACTGGTAAAGGGGGATGAATTTTCTCCACAAAACTGTACAAATCCAAAATGAAGATCACACAACCAACAGAGAAGATAAGTGAGAGCCCCACAGCCACAGCCCATTACCACCAAACCTTTCCCCGTCAGCCTTCAGTCTGCTGTAGCCTAAGATGATTGTTCTGAAGGCATGCACAGCAAGCCGGCAGGAACCTGGTCCACCTGACCCTGCATGATCTCCCCAACATACATTTATATACAATACCTCCAATCCCGCTCTGATTGCGGCACCCAAGGCGCCTGCCTGCCTGTGTGACCTGGCCACGTGCATGTGATGTAGCCTCCTGACAGAACAGACTCCATACATCCCAGGGGTGCAGGGCACAAGCTATAGCGTGGCTATACTACGGCACATAGATCCTAGCAGCACTGCTATGCTGGCTGGATGAAGCAAAGCCGCGAGTGTGCTGCAGCCAGCCGCACGTGCCGACGACAGAAGAGAGGAGAAGAGAGGAGAAGGCTGTGTGCTAGCCTGTGTAGGCTGTGTAGGCCTGGTTCGTTGTGTGGGGAGCGCAGCGCTCGTAGCGCGTTGGCGGTGGTTGTTGTTGTTCAGTGAAGTCCAGGTAGTGGGAGTAGCAGTGCCTGCACTGGCATTGAGGAAACGGATCTTCCGAGGTGCAGAAACTGGTGTTTTCTCTGGTTTTGTGGTGTCATGTTTTTGTTGGGGCGTTGTGTGGCGATGCTGGTCATGGCTGGGTAACGATCTCTGGGGGAAAAGTGCCAGAGAATGGTCTGTGCATGCAGGAAATAAAGTACTAGGTGTACAGTCACGTGACCGCTTGTGAAGGGCGTTAACTTTGATTTTTTTGGTTGTTGTTTTCGTGTCTGCTTGATTGTGCGTTTGGTGTGAGTGGAAGACTTCATACATGGCACTGTGATTTGGTTTCGATCTCTATTTCTAACAACGAATTGGTTTTTTGTTGGGTTTTTTTTTCTCTATCACTACCTAGAAATTGATCGTTTCTTGGTGAGAGTTGTGATTCACAGTATAAAGCATAAAGACAGATAGATATGAAGTGCGACAGAAACGAGATATGACATATGCCGACACAAGGACCAATTGAAGGAAGGGATGGCGCCATCTGTTATCCTGAACATGACATAATGGGGAGGGGGGTGTGAACAGGGGTTTGATGAACTGTGCATTGTGTCTGTGTCTGTGTTTGTGTGGGTGTGGTATAGTGAGGACTGGCGCCACATCGCTGGATAGATGGATCAATAAGGAAAATGAGTGTGGACTGTGGTGACTGATTCTGTGTGTGCTGGTGATAGAGAGGATCTGGGGACAGCCTGAAATGTCGTGAAAGGTAGGTTTCCTTCACTGAGAGGTGTGGGTCATTTTCGTCAAGTGATCTCTCTCTCTCTCTCTCTCTCTCTCTCTCTCTCTCTCTCTCTCTCTCTCTCTCTCCTCTCTCTCTCTCTCTCTCTCTCTCTCTCTCTCTCTCTCTCTCTCTCTCTCTCTCTCTCTCTCTCTCATGATTTGTTGTTGTTGTTGTTGTTGTTGTTTTTTGTTTGTTTCTTTGTTTTTTTGTTTTTTTTTGTTTCTTTGTTTGTTTGTTTGCTTGTTTATTATTCAAATCAAAATCATCATTGATTCTTACATCTTATTTTCGTTTCTGAATGAGTGCCTTTTTTTTATAACATTACCTTAATATTGTATCTCTGTCTTATTCTTACCTGTTGTTTGATACTTGGTGTGGTTTGCTCTTGGTAATTGGATCATTATAATTGTTCTTGTTTTAGTTGAGGCTGTCTTTTTATCTTGATGTTATCCCTGAAAGGGGCGGGGACTGGATGTAAAAAAGCACATGAGTGCTTATCTATTATCCTCGAATAAAAGAATTTTGCCTTGCCTTGCCTTGCCTTGCCTTGCCTTGCCCTTGTCTCTCTCTCTCTCTCTCTCTCTCTCTCTCTCTCTCTCTCTCTCTCTCTCTCTCTCTCTCTCTCTCTCTCTCTCTCTCTCTCTCTCTCTCTCTAGTGCAAGGGCGGATAAAAAAAAACAAGTCTGTGAATGCTTACTCTGTAACACTTAGACAATAAAGATCTTTTATTCAGTCATTGATTCTCTCTCTCTCTCTCTCTCTCTCTCTCTCTCTCTCTCTCTCTCTCTCTCTCTCTCTCTCTCTCTCTCTCTCTCTCTCTCTCTTTGGTTTCTGTCCCTTTCCCCCCTGTTTATCTGTATCTTTCTTACTGTTTCTAAGTGCTGAGCCATTTACACGTACAAAAGCATGCTATAAACATGGAGTAATTTATGTTCATTTTTGTTTTAAATCCAATCAGTGGCTAAGGAAGTTGTACACTGGTACAGATGGGGACAAGAACATAGTCATGGGGAGCACTGCCTTGTGAGGACAGACAGAGAGAACAGCCCCATGGTGACTTAACACATCCCAACATAACACACTGTAAAAGGTAAAGGTGTCCCTTAACCTCTGTGGTCGAAGGGGAGCAAGGCGTCACAGACCTCAGCTTCTCCAGGGTCCAGTATATTGAGGGCGGCGCGCATCTCCTCTCCCTCGCTGCTTTACCTTCCCTGACCCTAAAGAGGGTAGGTACCCATTTACAGCTTGGTGAACTGGGGGGACTGTATTGAATCCAAGGCGTGCAAACGGTCACCCATCCAACAAGTAACCACGCTCGATGCTGCTTAAACTTAGCTTGGGAAAAGCGAGTGCTCTGACCACACAGCTGTCCCGTCCACAGTATGGTACACATGTACAAAACTTCAACATTGTATGTGGATTTACAAAATTACTTTCATTGTCATTATTTTTGGACAACTGCCATTGCGTTCTGCCATATCCAATCCACT
>CM060322.1:59531763-59534263 GCA_030674155.1 Stramonita haemastoma
GGGTGACTAAAACAAAATACAAAACAACAACACAAATGACTGCCAACATTCCAGGGGCGAGGAGGGAGCGGACTCAGGAAGATGACAAAAACTCAAACACTCACAGCCACAATCCAAAATGACGATCACAGAAATTCTGGCTGGCAAATGGAGAAAACAGGGAATGGCACAACATATTGCCATGCACACAGGGAGAAAGACTAAGCCAAACAGAGACAGAAAAACCCAACCAACCAATACAAGGTCCTTGTAGACACACAAGACAGACATACAGATAGCAGGCAAAAAAGACTGATGAGAAGACAGACATAGATAGGCATGCAGACAGGTATAGAAATCCAACAAAAAGTGAAAGCAGAAGTTCAGGCACACAGACAGACAAGCAGGCATGCGAAAAGACAGATATACAGACAGACAAATTCAGCAAAAAAATAACAGAATTTCATGGAAACAAAATAGAGGAATGATGGACAGGTAGGGAAACAGAAAAACCTGTAACAAACCATAACAACTACCCAGGCATAACCAAGACAAAGAAGCAGGCATTTAGGCAGGCAGGTGCACAGGCAGGCAGGCACGCAGGCAGACAGAGATATAGAAAGGGGGGCAAAACACTAAGCGAAGCAGCGAAGGCGGAAGAAGTGAGTGTCAGAGAGAGTGACGGGCTAATCCCGTGTTCATTGTTATCCTGTCCTTCAATCGCCCAGCCTTTCTTCCGACCCCCCCCCCCCCCCCACACCCCCTACCCCACCCCCCTGCATTATCAGGTAATTAACCTGTCTTTGCCGGTGCTGGGCCAGATTGTAGTGCCATCCATCCACACACACATACACCCTGTACTGCCTGACTTCACTGGGCGTTAACTGTTCCATGCCAAAGGTGCTGCATTCAACACCGCCACTTTTCCAAGGATCGTTGTTTGTTGTTTTTGACACATAAGCTGGCCCGTCATAAAACAGTCCTTGGAACGGAATTGTATGTGCTTGTTTAAGAATCAGGGCTTTGTTGCTATGGGAGAAAAAAATTAAGAATATAATGTCTGCCTACATGTTTTCCATGTCACATATCAAAATCATCTGTAATAATTCATAAGAATAATACAGATTGTAATAACCTGCATAGAAAACGACAAGTTCAGGTTCCAGGTTGTCGGGTGGTTCGAACCCCGTCTGTGTCCGAAACTTTTCCCCCATCCACTAGACTGGGACTGGTCTGGATGCTTGTCTTTCGGATGGTCCCGTGTGTAACACGCACTTAGCGCGCGTAAAAGAACCCGTGGCAACGAGAGAGTTGTCCCTGGCAAAAAAATCTTTTTAAAAAGAGCCACTCTAACAAAGACACATGCAAACAGGAACAGAAAAAATTATGGGTGGCGCTACCCTTGTGGCGACGCGCTCTCCCCAGGGAGAGCAGCCCGAATTCCACGCAAAGAAAACTGCCGTGACTTAAAGTGGTACATAATACACTACAATACAATACACTACAATACGATTCAATACAATACAATTGCATTTCAGTCTCTACAAATTTATTTGCGTGAAATTCGGGTTGCTCTCCCCGGAAAAATGGCATCGCCACAAGAGCAACGCCACCCCTCCCCCCTTATTGTGTATGTGTTGTTTTTTATCAGCTGCTTTCGTTCCAAAGAACTTTGCCATAGACAACTCTCTTGTTCCGTGGGTTCTTTTGCATGCACTGAATGTCTTGCTCTCGGGACCTCGGTTTATCGTCTCATTCGAATGACTAGCACCCAGACCACTACTCAAGGTCTAAGGGGGGAGGGAGGGCGGAAGTTCGGGTTCAAACGGGGGTCAAACCCGCGCTTATCACTTTCTAAGTGGATGGGTTACCTGTTGACCACCAACACACAGGCACATAGTACACAGAGGCTGTGAGAGGTCCGGGGTTATTGAGGTTAATAAGAGGTTGCTTGAGCATTTCAGCACTTTTCAGGACAAGTCTGTTTCTTCAAGTTGCAACTCTGAAGTTTTGGGGAGTTAGCTCCCCCTGAAAATGATATCTCTTCTTATATATAGGGCTTTTAAGAAGTCACTGAAGTCACTTACTGCAAACAAAATAAAAACAATTCATTGTAATATGTTATGCTTTCTTTTTACTGTGAATTTATTGCAGCCAGAAAATAGATTCATATCCTGTCCATCTTAAATAACATTACTGCTTCTTTGGTAATAAATTGCAAACTACACTGAATTATGATTTTATTGATTTTTGCTCTTGCTCAGTTTGGGGATTCTGTTCATGTTTTTTTCTGTAGCAGCGCTATTTTTAGTCTCTTTTCTTGTTTTGTGGCACATTTTTTAGGGTTTGGTGGTTTTCTTTAGAATGCGTACCCGATATTTGATGTAAACGTAATGTAAACAGGATGTTATACATATATAAATATATATATATTCTGTCTTGTTTCTCTTGGAATATTTTCTGTAAATGTTAAAATTACTTTGTTTAGTCTATGGTTATACTGTATCCATGCTGGGGATAT
>CM060322.1:59541763-59551763 GCA_030674155.1 Stramonita haemastoma
ACGCAGACACACACACACACACGCACGCACGCACGCACGCACGCACACACACACACGCACATAACACACACACACACACACACACCCACACACACACCACACACCACACAGGGACAGCCCACTTCAAAGGCGCCAGGGCTAAGGGAGACAAGCGGGATCTCTGACAGTACATGGGAGACAATCCGCTCTCTCTGTGGGGAAATCATGGAAACACATTACCCGCTGAGGATGTTTCATTCTGGAAACAAGGCATTTGTTGCCAGCCCCTGTCTGTCTGTGGGATGCTTCCCGCTCTGTCAGTCTGTCTGTCTGTCTGTCTGTCTGCCTGTCTGTGTTTCTGTGTATCTCTCTGTCTGTCTGTATCTGTCCGTCTGCCTGTCTGTGTCTCTATTTCTTTGTGTGTGTGTGTGTGTGTGTGTGTGTGTGTGTGTGTGTGTGTGTGTGTGTGTGTGTGTGTGTGTGTGTGGCTCTCTCTCTCTCTCTCTCTCTCCTCTCTCTCTCTCTCTCTCTCCTCTCTCTCTCTCTCTCTCTCTCTCTCTCTCTCTCTCTCTCATTTATTATATATTATATATATATAGTATATATATATATATATATATGTATGTATGTATGTATGTATGTATGTATGTATGTATGTATGTATGTATGTATGTATGTATGTATACTGGTATCGTATTTGACGTCATCCCCGAACACAAACTGCGGCTACCTTAATGCCGGGCCAAAACGGTCACATACACAAAATCGAACCAGTGGTGAACCTCGGAGCTCTAGCCGAGGAAGGAAGAAAAATACAAACCCTTTTTTTTTAATGATGTATATATGATGTCTATTTTTGTGAAGGCTTTCAACGATTTTATCGACCGTTTATCCCACCAGCCTTAATGGAAGCTGGTGGGGTTTTTTGTTTGGGTTTGGGGGGTTTTTTTTGGTTGTTGTTGAAATTTGTTTGTTTTTCTTTTGTGTTTGGTGTGTGTTGTTTTTTTAGGAGGTTGTGGTGATGGTGAGCTATCACATTCTTTTTTATATTCTTTTTTATTCACTTTCTTTCTTCCTTCTTTTTTGTTTGTCTTGTTCCTCATTTTGCTTATCTGCTCAAATCTATGTTGTCTCTGTCCTTTTTTTTCTTCCTTTTTTTCTTCTTTTCTTTTGTTGATGTTCTTCTTTTTTATTTCTGTGTTTCTTTTATTATTCCTTCTTTTAGTTTCTCTACAGATTCCCAACCGTTAGTGGTGTGTGTTGTGTGTGTGTGTGTGTGTGTGTGTGTTGTGTGTGTGTGTGTGTGTTTTGTGTGTGTGTGTGTGGTGCGTGGCGTGCGTGCGTTCGTGCGTGCGTGTGGCGTTGTCTGAGCAATGCTGCTGTTGTGTTTGCAAGCTACTGGTGCTGGAGTACTGGTGGTGACGTAACAGTGACGTCATAAACCTATCACATCATGTGTGTGACGTTGTGTTTGCAGATTGCTGGTGAAGGAGTACTTGTGGTGACGTAGCGGTGACGTCATAAGACCTATGACATCATGTGTGGCTGCTGCTGCGAAGGGAAGGTGAGAGACCACGTAAGCCTGCTGCTTTCTTCTTCTGCATGCTGTCTTTCTCCTCCTTCCCTCCTTCCTTTTTTTCCTCATTCTTTTATTCTTTCTTTCCTTCTTGCCTGCTTTCCTAGCTTCCTTTCTCATCACTGTGTTATGTGTGGTAGTTAGTCTGGTAATTGTGGGGATTTTTGTCAGTTTTCTTTTTTTTCTTTCCTTCCTTCCTCTCTTTCTTCTTTAATGCCATCCTTCCTTCCTCCCTTCCTTCCTTCCTTCCTTCCATCCTTCCTTCCTTCCTTCCTTCCTTCCTTCATTCATTCATTCATTCATTCATTCATTCATTATTCATTCATTCCTTTCTTTCCTTCGTGCTTCTCCCTTACTGCGTTATATTTGTGTAGTTAGTTAGTTGGGTAGGGTTGTTTCTGTCGTTGTTTTCGTTGACTTTCTTCCCTCTTTCCTTCCTTTTTCATTCATTCAATCATTCATTCATTCGCTCTTCTCTTTCTTTCTTCCTCCCTCCTCACGGTGTTATGTTTGGGTAGTTAGTTCGGTAGAGTTTTTTCTGTTCTTATTTTTGCTGACTTCCATCCCTCTTTCCTTCCTTCCTTCCTCCTTCCTTCCTTCCTTCCTTCCTTCCTTCCTTCCTTCCTTCTTTCCTTCTTTCTTCATTCATATAGATCTTCCTTCGGCTCTACTGTGTTATATGTGGGTAGTTAGTCTGGCAAACTGTGTTTCTGTCCTTGATCTTGCTTGCTTCCTTCCTCCTTCCTTCATTCATTCATTCATTCATTCATTCAACTATCCATTCATTCATTCATTTAATCATTCATTCAATCATTCATTTTGTGTTGTTTGGCTTATTAGCTGGGTAGGGTTGTCTCTGTCGTTGTTGTTGTCGTTGCTGACTAGAGGTCAGGGGTTACCGGGATGAACGTGTAGTTATGACAACAACCAATGACGTCACGACTCAGAACAGCAGTACTGGGGATTTAGACAGAAATTCAGATTAAACCTAAATAAACCAAAGCGTCTTCTACGTCATTTATGAGCTGGCTAAACATGCATAGTTTGTTTTGTATCATTTTAGCATTGAAAGCGAAAATACAACTGGCTGACGTGTTGGAAGTGTTTCGCTGTCTTGTTTTGTTTGCTTCGTTTTCGGAAATGTTTTTGTTGGGTTTTTTACGTTGTTGTATGTAGTGGGTTTTTTTGGGGGGTAGTCTTTTTGCTTTGTTTGTTTTGCTTTCTTTAGATGTAGATGTTTTTAGGAGACATAACACTTTTTCAAACACTGGTTTTAGGGCGTGACCAGCTTAGCTCCATTTCTGTCTGTTTATCCTCAACAACTATCTTTAGCCACTATATGCAACCTCAGAATGTACTTTTTTAAAGTCCTTTGTATAAAGAATGTAGTTTCAGCTCTCGACATATAGCTAAAAACAGTAGAATAAAATAAAATAAAAAGAAGAAGTAATTCATGGTTGTTGACGTGTTGCACGATGTTGTGGATACAAGTCTTGCCAAGATAATGATCAAACATATAATGTTCCATTCGCTGAAGGCGCTAGTAATGGCAGGATAAGGAAGTAGTTTATAACCAAGTGTTGGAAGTGTTTACAGAGCTCATTAGCACGTACAAGAACTGGATGTGTGTTATTTTTCTGCTTCCCTCTGCTCTAAAGGCTTGGTGCTTTGGGTGCTAAGCACAGAAAGGCTTCCTTTGTTCTGCCAGAACGCTGCATGTTAAGATTGATTTACTGACGTGTTGATTCATTCTTTGCGCTTATTTTTGGTTTTAAGCCAAAGTCGAACAATGCTTATGTAAAGCATTTGTTTATTAGTGGCATACAGTTGTAAACACAATAAACGTCTATACAAACTAGCAAATGTTGGAAACTTTTTTTTTCGTGTTAAAAATATCTACTGCTGTTGCCATGCAATATGTTTGTTCCATGTGCTCAGTTCAGCACAACCAATGACAGTTCAGTTTTTGGTTCTCTGTTCTAAAGGGATTTTATCAAATGAGAGACACTCCACGAAATGCCATTCTCTGTCTCTGTTGAGGACGATTTCCATTTCGTCTTTCTCTGCTCAACCTCCAGTAAAACTCGTTAAGAACTGTTACTTAAAACGCTCACCATCTTAACACTGAATTATATAAAAAATATATGAAAAAACTCTTTTTTCAACAAGAACACTCTGTTCAATGTTGTTCTAACTAATTAATGCTGTTGGAAATAAGATATCCACATGTTCAAGGAGTTTAAACAGTCAACGGAAGATGATTTCTTTTCTATCCTGTAATTCTGTGTTGAAATACTGTGGAACTGAATGGTGATGTCGGCTGAAGTTGTTCAATTATGATTTGTTTCTTGATGTTTTGTATCATTTCCCGATACCCTAGTATCCCCAGAAATAATAGAATTTGAATTTGAAATAACACTTACCTACATGTGTTACGGGGATGGATTTGAAATACACTACCTAGATTGTTACGAGGGGTGAGATAACTCAGTGCTCTTGCGTACTCTCCCCAAGGTTAAGAGTAAGGAGTGTAGAGCATGGTAGCGAGGTTTGTGTGACTTGGCTTCAGTGCAGTCCCCTACTTCACCCACCTGTTCACGGTATCTGCCCTCCTAAAGGGACAACAGGGTGTATATTTTTTCTTCTTCCTCGAACGCTCAGACAGGAACTATTGTCTGTCATGTGAGCGAAAGTGCACAGCGCTGCCGTAGGCGCCTGACAAGTCAGACCCAGCACATCCCGCTTTGGCGTGGGAGAGGAGACACGCTCACAGAGACCGTTAATTCGTCATGACCTGTAAGGGTGGGGCCAGTAAGGGGAGAGGCAGCCGTGGAATAATCCCAGATTCTTAGCGCTGACAAAAAATGCAAGGCTCTTATTTGATCAGGTAAAATCACAAACATTGCTTTCATTCTGTTATAATCTCTTTCCATGGAAAAACGGAGCTATCGCTGTATATTCAGAAAAAAAGTTGGAACTGAAGGAGCAGATACAAGGCTGACGTCACCTCACTGACAAGCAGTAACAAGAAGTTTCCCCTCTGTACTTCACTTAGATAAGCTTAGATAGATTGCGGACTGCGCATGCGTACAGATCTATGAAATCGGATTGTGTCCCTTTGAGGGACAGGGGAGACAAGGCAGCAAAGGACAGGAGATGGACGCTTCCCTTGATAAGATGCTGACCCTGAAGAAGCTGAGGTCTCTGATACCTCGCTCCCCAAAGACGGCAAAGGTTATCGGGCACCTTTACCTTTTACCTCACTGTGTTTTAAGCCGTAATGTTGCCTGTGGGAAAAGAAACAAGAAAAAAAGAGTACGCATTCCAATGTTTCTTACGTGCTCATTTTAAGACCAAGTTTGTAGTATTTGCTTCCTGTCCCATTAAACTCTTCTGCGGTTTTTGCTGCAGTTCCCCCCCCCCCCCTCCTCCTTTTCCTCCCCCCTCTTTCCATTCTCCCTCTTCTCATGCAGGTCTCCCCAAGCAAGCCTGGCACTTCAGAAGCCATTTGCCAGGCTAAGCATTGTATTGTGTGTGACGTTGTAAGGGAAGTGCTTGTGAAGTGTTCTCTGGCTGCCTCTCTGCTGTTTGTGTGTGAGCACAGTTCCCTTCATCCTGCTAAAGAGCTGCCTGCCTGCTTTGGAAGATCTGTCTGTCTGTTTTCTGTCTGTCTGTCTGTCTGTCTGCCTGCCTGCCTGCCTGCCTGCCTGTCTCTGTCTCTGTCTGTCTGTCTGTCTGTCTGTGTGTGTGTGTGTGTCTCTCTCTCTCTCTCTCTCTCTCTCTCTCTCTCCTCTCTCTCTCTCTCTCTCTCTCTCTCTCTCTCTCTCTCTCTCTTCTCTCTCTCTCTCTCTCTCTCTCTCTCTCTCTCTCTCTCTCCTCTCTCTCTCCTCTCTCTCTCTCTCTCTCTCTCTTTTCTCTCTCTCTCTCTCTCTCTCTGGTGTGGTGGTGTGTGTGCGTGCGTGCGTGCGTGTGTCCATTCGCCAGTTCAGTCACTGGCTTGTCACGTTGTCACTGCATTTGATCTTCCCAACTGGCCAGAAACCTGAACGAGGTGTAAGTAGGAGCAGACCTATTGGTTAACATAGACCTGTTGTCAAACAGCCTGAAAAAGACAAAATAAAGTCAGCTTCTGCACCAAATACCACCTCTACAAATCCCTCGTAATATCTATCCTCCTATATGGCTGTGAATCATGGACTCTGACAGCAGAGTTAGAGAGAAGAATCCAAGCATTCGAGAACAAGTGCCACAGAAGACTCCTCAAAATATCATACAAAGAACACAAGACCAATAACTATGTGAAAGAGGAAATCAAAAAGCGTGTGGGCCCCCAAGAGCCTTTGCTCTCCACCATAAAGAGGAGAAAGCTGATGTGGTTTGGTCACACCACAAGACACAACACCCTAGCAAAAACCATCTTGCAAGGAACAGTCGAGGGCAAAAGAGAAAGAGGCCGCCAAAAGAAATCATGGGTTGACAACATCAAAGACTGGACTGCCCAACCTGCAAGCCCTACTAGCCACACAGATCGTGAAGCATGGAAAAAGATCTCCGTGCGTCTTCTCTCAGTCCCCCCTACTCCTTTGGACATGGACTGAGTGAGTGAGTGAGTGAAGTCAGAGTACTGCCTTGTACCCGAGGCGAGGCCCCCAACGCTACATTGCATTAATCTTTGATACAAGTGGGCCATTTTATTGTTATAGGCAGAGTTCGGAGAAAATAAAAACGTTTGATAATTATGTTTCTTTGATGTGTAGAAATGTGGACCAGTTTTACAAATTAGGAAAGGCGCACACCAGCTGTATGAATCTTCTTCTTCTTCTTCTCTTCTTCTTCTTCTTCTTCTTCTCTTCTTCTCTTCTTCTCTTCTCTCTTCTCTCTCTCTTCTCTTCTCTCTCTCTCTTCTTCTTCTTCTTCTCTCTTCTCTTCTTCTCTTCTTCTTCTCTTCTTCTCTCTTCTTCTTCTTTCTTGTTTCTTCTTTCTTCTTCTTCTTCTTCTTCTTGCCTCTTCTTCTCTCTTCTTCACTCTTCCTCTCTTCTTTTCTTCTCTTCACTTCTTCTTACTCTCTTCTTATCTTCTCTCTTCTTACTTCTTCTTCTTCTTCTCTCTTCTTCATAATCTTCTTCTTCTTCCTCCTTCTTCCTTCTTCTTCTCTTCTTCTTCTTCCCTTCTCATTTCTTTGCTTCTTCTTCTTCTTCTTCTTCTTCATTTTCTTCTTCTTCATTCTTCTTCTTCTCTTCTCTTTATCTTCTCTTCTTCTTCTTCTTCTTCTTCTTCTTCTTCTTTCTTCTTCTTCTTCTTCTTCTTCTTCTCTTTCGTTCGCTTTACATCGTCATATGTGTCTGGAAAAAATAATGGCATGTCCTTTCTACCTCCTGTCCTAGGAATTAAAGAGTTTTTTTCTTCGTCGCGAAGCTCAGACAGCAGCCAGTGCTGTCTATCACATAAGCCAAAATGCGGTGCGCTGCTGTTGAGCGCCTGGGAAGTCAGACCCAGCGTGTGATTCGACTTCAGCATGGGGAATTATTGTTGTCTGTTCAGTCTTCCTGGGGAAAAAAGGCAGGAGAATGGATCAAGAAGACAGAAAATAGTCACGAAGGAGGTGACAGGAAGAAAAGGAACAAGGCAGAAACAAATACAGGAATACAAAAGAAAGAATTCTCAGCACACAAAAATTGCAAAAAGTGGGGATGCTGTTTATACTGACAGGCCTCCGGCATCCTTACGGAGGAATCAAAATTTTGTTCTGCTATTCTTTACCAAGAGTTGTGTAGATACCGGCTGATATCATTCACAGTCAGGCTGCTGGTTATTGCAAGGTTTGTGTGTGGTGGTGATTTTCTTTTTCCTTTCATGGCTGTAGATGTTATCCAAACAAAACAAAAATAGATATCTTCATCAACACACCAAGTGGAGTGATTCGGCGAAAGATGTTCACCCAGCAGGAAGTGTTGGCTGAACAATGTCAACACACACATAACAGATGGGTTAAACCTAACTGTTGACTGAACGATGTTGAAAACCACATCAGCAAACAATATCAAGGAAGTGTTAGCTTCACAAGCCTGATATCAACATGTCCCTCAGCATTGAAAACAATCACAAGACTTTCTTTCTTTTTTTTAAAGGACGCTAGGTACACAAACATTCACTGCACCTTGTTGTGCCAAGTCTCAGCACTTAACACTTGAATCTGTATCACAACATGTGTATCTGTGCGTATCACAACATGTGTATCTGTGCGTGTCACAACATGTGTATCTGTGCGTGTCACAACATGTGTATCTGTGCGTGTCACAACATGTGTATCTGTGCGTGTAACAATGCTGTCCACAGACATCAGTTATTATTGTCTTTGATCAGCCGACCTCCTTTCAACGGAGTGGAAAGAGTTGTGTACTGGGGCCTTTCATCTTTCAGACAGCGAGCTGTTGTTTCCCCATGTGCATACATGTCTGCCCCCACACTCCCTGTCTGTCTGTCTGTCTGTCTGTCTGATCTGAGTGCAGGGCATCGCTTCTGCCTCCTGGAGCACAGACAACACAAGGTGAACTGGTGCTTGGTACTGGCCGTACCCCCCCCCCCCCCCCTCGAAAACTCAAAAAGAGAACTGTCAGGCTTTTGACAGCAGCGCAACTCATTTTTTCCTTATAGGACAGAAAACAAAAGTTGCTCTCTGAGCGTTCGCAGAAGAAAGAAGAAAAGAGAAGAAGAAGAAGAAGAAGAAGAAGAAGAAAGAAGAAGAAGAAGAAGAAGAAGAAGAAAAAGAAAAGAAGAAGAAGAAGAAGAAACAAACAACAACAACAACAACAACAACAACAACAGCACAGCAGCAGCAGCAGCAGCAGCACAGCAGCAGCAGCAGCAGCAAAAAACAAAAGGCTTACATCATCAAAACTTGAGATTTTATTTTTTCAACCAGAAGCTTTTTTCTTTCATGTGTCCCCGGAGACTTATTCTCTGTCATAAATTGTTGTTTGTTTGATTCTCTACATTATGTTATACCCCCTCCACCACTGCCCCCTCCCCCCTCCCCTAGGCTCTGCTCGGTTCCCTCAGAGGTGCAGCATCCCTGTTTCTATGACTGGGGCTGTGCAGACTGTGGCTCCTGTCTGTTACTGCTTAATGCCTCACCCTGCACCTCTCTCTTCCCCCAAAGGAAGGGGGTCAGGGGGCCAGTGCTGATCAGAACACCAGCTGTGTCCAGTTGTGGCGGTTGTGCACTGTGCCTGGGTCTCAGAAAAGACCTGTTGGGTCCAATAACTGATGTTGACCACCTCCATTTCTGTTCGTCTGTACTTCTCATCTTCTGCCTCTCTCACACTCACCACCCACCCACTCACACACACACACACACAACACACACACACACACACACACACACACACACACACACACACACACACACACACACACACACACAACACGCACACACACACACACACACCACCAACACACTGCTCCTTATAGATTTCCACATATTTCACCATTCAAGAATGATTTCAATTTACTAGTATATTTCCTGAGCAAACTAAAGCTTAAAAGTCGTTCCTCTTTACTACCATGGGACGCTAGGCCTGTACCCTGACCACACTGACTTTAGACAGCGGCATCAGACAGGGCCAAGCTGAAAGCAGAGCAGCTGAGGAGTTGGCTGACTGGCACACAGACTGTGAAGAAAAAGCCAGGCTGTCATGGTATTCTGTTTTTGCCCCTGCAGTCTCAGACCTTTACTCCTCTTTTTAAAAAACGCAGTGTGTTGAACCAGACATATATACATACATACATACAAACACACATGTGTGAGTGCACCTGCACACACATTTTGCTCTTTATAGATATGGCACACTCATATACACGTACACAAACACACATACACCCGAAAAAAAACAAATAAACACACACACACACACACACACACACACACACACACACACACACACACACACACACACACACACACACACACACACACACACACACACACACACACACACACACACACAACCTGAAGCTATTTTTCATCTTACTATTTCATGTTTCAGATTTTTCTTGTCTGTTTTAAATCTTGATTTTTTTTTTTACAATAGGTGTATGTGCTATA
The DNA here is from genome assembly GCA_030674155.1 of Stramonita haemastoma. Lineage (NCBI taxonomy): Eukaryota > Metazoa > Mollusca > Gastropoda > Neogastropoda > Muricidae > Stramonita > Stramonita haemastoma. The sequence goes on from CM060322.1 coordinate 59,551,423, forward strand.
CAAACATCCTGTATTCCATTGTAATAATGAGCTTTTACTTCGACTTTGATGAACACTCAGACAGCAACTATTCGTATCTGTCATATAAGCGAAAATGCGTTGCGCTGCCTTTAAGCGCCGGGCAAATCAGACCTAGCGCATCGGACTTGGCATGTGATTAAATCGTTACCTTTTAAGTCTTTCTGGAGATAAAGGCAGAGAATGGACCAAAAACAAAGGCAGACAAGAAGGGGAAGATCAGGAGGAAAAGAAACAAGGCAGAAACAAAGAGAGGGACAGACAAAGGGAAATCCTAGCACAGATTTTCCAGAAGGTAGGGATACTGTTGATACTTAGATGCC
>CM060322.1:59559263-59561763 GCA_030674155.1 Stramonita haemastoma
ATTGTGGTGTTGTGAGTGTTGTTCCTACTCGGGGATATTGTGGTGTTGTGAGTGTTGTGGGTACTCCGGGATATTGTGGTGTTGTGAGTGTTGTTCCTACTCGGGATATTGTGGTGTTGTGAGTGTTGTTCCTACTCGGGGATATTGTGGTGTTGTGAGTGTTGTGGCTACTCCGGGATATTGTGGTGTTGTGAGTGTTGTGGCTACTCCGGGATATTGTGGTGTTGTAAGTGTTGTTCCTACTTCGGATATTGTGGTGTTGTGAGTGTTGTGGCTACTCGGGGATATTGTGGTGCTGTGAGTGTTGTTCCTACTCGGGGATATTGTGGTGTTGTGAGTGTTGTGGCTACTCGGGGATATTGTGGTGTTGTGAGTGTTGTGGCTACTCGGGGATATTGTGGTGCTGTGAGTGTTGTGGCTCTCTTTCTTCCTGCTCTGCTCACAGTTCCTCTGTTACAGGGTTTTCGTGTTACAGAGAGAGAGAGAGCTATGACAGCATTGTAGAAACGTTACATAGGCAGCTGTGTTTTTGGACTGGATTTCTTTTTTAAAGAACACGTGGAATAAAGTTTAAAGCATTTTTTAAAAGGCTTCGATATCATCTGAAATATTTACCGACAGAGACTTATTCTAATATAAAATAAATAAATAAATATATTTAATATATTTTGGGTTCCTTGGCTAGAGTATTGCTAGATAGACATCTAAAAACAATGATTAGCTACAAAGCAGATGACTTTTTTCTCAAAATGCTACATATAAACTCTTCTTCGGGACTGGTTATTTTTTAAGTTAGAGCTTTGACTTTTTTCTGAAAAATACGGTATTTATTGTTGAGGGGCGGAATAGCGCAGTGGACAGAACAATGAGCTCGAGGCCTGACAATGGGTTTGAGCCCCCACTGCGGCACCCTCCCAAGGGAGGTTTCCTATGGAGTTAACATCAGCACAGACTCCACTCCCCTGAAAGTTTTTTGGATGAGACTATAAACCGAGGTCCTGTTTTCAAATGCATGCAGAATATCTTGGGCACACGTTAAAATCCGTTCCCCCTTTTGGAGGAGTAGGCCATTGCGTGCCGATAGGAACGGATGACAAAAAAGTTGTGTTTTTTTAGAAAGGTATGCATATTGGTGTCGTGTTAAGACATCATCCCTGAAGTCGCATGTAGTTACCTTCGTTGTGGGCAAAAACGGTTCCATATCCAAAATCTCACTATTCAAACCCTCGGAGCTGTAGCCTATGACAAAAAAGCAAAATGCATGACGTTATATAACAACGAGAAGGGACCTACTCTATGATGATGTACCCCATGTTTGTCCATTCTCCTCCCTCTACTCCATGATGATGTACCCCATGTTTGTCCATTCTCATACCTCTACTCCATGATGATGTACCCCATGTTTGTCATTCTCCTCCCTCTACTCTATGATGATGTACCCCATGTTTGTCATTCTCCTCCCTCTACTCCATGATGATGTACCCCATGTTTGTCATTCTCCTCCCTCTACTCTATGATGATGTACCCCATGTTTGTCATTCTCCTCCCTCTACTCCATGATGATGTACCCCATGTTTGTCCATTCTCATACCTCTACTCCATGATGATGTACCCCATGTTTGTCATTCTCCTCCCTCTACTCTATGATGATGTACCCCATGTTTGTCATTCTCCTCCCTCTACTCCATGATGATGTACCCCATGTTTGTCATTCTCTCCCTCTACTCTATGATGATGTACCCCATGTTTGTCCATTCTCTCCTCTACTCCATGATGATGTACCCCATGTTTGTCCATTCTCATACCTCTACTCCATGATGATGACCCCATGTTTGTCATTCTCCTCCCTCTACTCTATGATGATGTACCCCATGTTTGTCCATTCTCCTCCCTCTACTCCATGATGATGTACCCCATGTTTGTCCATTCTCATACCTCTACTCCATGATGATGTACCCCATGTTTGTCCATTCTCATACCTCTACTCCATGATGATGTACCCCATGTTTGTCCATTCTCATACCTCTACTCCATGATGATGCACCCCATGTTTGTCATTCTCCTCCCTCTACTCCATGATGATGTACCCCATGTTTGTCCCTTCTCCTACCTCTACTCCATGATGATGTACCCCATGTTTGTCATTCTCCTCCCTCTACTCCATGATGATGTACCCCATGTTTGTCATTCTCCTCCCTCTACTCCATGATGATGTACCCCATGTTTGTCATTCTCCTCCCTCTACTCCATGATGATGTACCCCATGTTTGTCATTCTCCTCCCTCTACTCCATGATGATGTACCCCATGTTTGTCATTCTCCTCCCTCTACTCCATGATGATGTACCCCATGTTTGTCATTCTCCTCCCTCTACTCCATGATGATGTACCCCATGTTTGTCATTCTCCTCCCTCTACTCCATGATGATGTACCCCATGGTTTGTCATTCTCCTCCCTCTACTCCAGATGATGTACCCATGTTTGTCATTCTCCTCCCTCT
>CM060322.1:59566763-59569263 GCA_030674155.1 Stramonita haemastoma
TTAAACTACACCCTGTTCTTAACCCCATTATCTGTCGCCTCTACACCGCTTCCTGCCTCAGCCCTGAGCATCGCATCCTCAGTGTCGGCTTCTCTGTCCTCAACTAGCAGCATGTCTTAAACAGCACTATCTTCTGCTTCACTTTCACCTATCCCGTAGTCTTGGAGACTGTGGAGGCACCACTGAGGAGTTTGCAAGCAGCTTCCTCCACTCCCCCGCAGTCCGCTGCTTTCTGTACCAAGTCGTGTCACTCAAGGCCAGTCCACTCTCTGATGTAAGAGCAAGATGCTGTGCACATACACTGCCTTTGAGGAGCATCACTCTCTCATCCCAGGATATTGAGTGTTCTTGTGACTTGGACTGGCCTTGGAAGGGAGGGTTTGCTACAGAAGACAGAAGACCGCGGGAGTGGTGGAGGAAGCTGGTTCACAGGTTTGCTGTTGTGCCTGGTGTTCCTAACCAGCTCTGCAATACAGCTAACCAGACTCAGCCCTGCTGAACTTTCAGGGATTAAACGAAAACCAGTGGTGTCAGAATGGTTATCAACCATGACCAACAATTCATTTCAGATCAGAGTGTGGAAGTTCTTTTTTGACCATAACTTTCTCTGCAAATCGTATTCCCTTTCGGGACAAAGTGTGACTAAGGACAGGCATCACCCGACACCCAGGATGTGATGTTTGGCACCTGGGGAGGAAGCAGCCCAGTGCACCTCAACAAAGGATGGCTGTGATCTGTATCCTCACACCTACCTGATGCACTCTCTTCTCTCTCTCTCTCTCTCTCTCTCTCTCTCTCTCTCTCTCTCTCTCTCTCTCTCTCTCTCTCTCTCTCTCTTCTCTCTCTCTCTCCTCCTCCTCTCTCTCTCTCTCTCTCTCTCCCTCCCCTTTTATGCCTACTTTGCTTGTTTTCCCGCTTACACACACACACACACACACACACACACACACACACACCACACACACACACACACACAACTCACACTCACACTCACACACTCACACAACACACCCTCACACACGCTTGTTTAAATAATCATCAGTGTATCCAGATAGGATGACGCGTTTTGTTGAATGTATCCCGTTTTCTTCTTTTAAAATATTGGTTGAACTGCTGTTGGTGGTGATGCTGGTATGTAGGGGTAGGGAGGGGGTTTCTTAGCTTTATTCCCTGATCAGGGCAAGGGCCGGATGAAAAAAAAGTATGTAATGCTTACTCTGGAACCCTTGAAAAATAAAAGATTATTCATTCATTTCTCTCTCTCTCTCTCTCTCTCTCTCTCTCTCTCTCTCTCCTCTCTCTCTCTCTCTCTCTCTCTCTCTCTCTCTCTCTCTCTCTCTCTCCTCTCTCTCTCGGGCCGGATGAAAAAAAGTATGTAATGCTTACTTACTCTGTTACCCTTGAAAAATAAAGAAAGATAAAGATTCTCTCTCTCTCTCTTAAAATAACAAAACAAAAACACGAACAAAGCAACACCCCAAACCAAAACTAAACAGGCCCTATCTGTATAACAAGCTGCAGAAAAGGTGCTGGTTTATCCTGGTTGTAAGTGCAGCAGTGAGGCTGAAATGAGCTGTCAGTGTGGGGAGGTGTGACAGTTATGGATCACTCTTTCTTTCACACACATCCTGACACACCCACGTGTTTGCTTCCAACTGCACAAACCTGATACCGGCTTTCCGCACTTGTTACAGACAAAACAGGGGTGGGGAGGGAAGGCCAAGAAGAAGTAGCAGAAAAAGAAGTAGAAACAAAAGCAGCAGCAGCAGCAGCAGAAGTAGCGGAGTAGAAGTAGCCTGTTTTCCTCTGAACTTGGGACATGGCCACAGTCACAATGAATGTCTGTCTCTCACTCACTCACTCACTCAGTCCCATGTCCCAAAGGACGTAGGGGGGACATGAGAGAAGACGCAACAGAGATCTTTTTCCATGCTTCACGATCCTGTGTGGCTAGTAGGAGGTGTTGCAGGGGTTGGGCGGTCCAGTCTTTGATGTTGTCAACCCATGATTTCTTTTGGCGGCCTCTTCTTCTCTTGCCCTCGACTGTTCCTTGCAGGATGGTTTTTGCTAGGGTGTTGTGTCTTGTGGTGTGACCAAACCACATCAGCTTTCTCCTCTTTATGGTGGAGAGCAAAGGCTCTGGGGGCCCACACGCTTTTTGATTTCTTCTTTCACATAGTTATTGGTCTTGTGTTCTTTGTATGATATTTTGAGGAGTCTTCTGTGGCACTTGTTCTCGAATGCTTGGATTCTCCTCTCTAACTCTGCTGTCAGAGTCCATGATTCACAGCCATATAGGAGGATAGATATCACGAGGGATTTGTAAAGGTGGTATTTGGTGCAGAAGCTGATGTTGTTGCTTCTGATGATCTTCTCGAGTCTGACTAGAGCAGATGTTGCTGTTGCAATGCGAGCTTTCACTTCATTGTTTGATGTGCCATCTTTTGTTAGGATGGAGCCTAAGTATTTGAATTGGCTCACCTCTTCTAGTGTTTCTCCA
>CM060322.1:59574263-59611763 GCA_030674155.1 Stramonita haemastoma
ATGTCAATGTATGAGCATGTGCGCACGTTCGTGCGCATTGTATGTACGTATGTTGATATATTGATATTGATATATATATATATGCACATAAGTATACATGCATGTACTTGCTCGTGGCTGTGTGTGCAAGGTGGTGATAGCTGTGATGCCAGAGGCAGTGTGATCATATCTGCTACAGAGACAGCGGAGACACCCTGACCTTTAGGCGTTGCCATGGTTACACGACATGACTTTAGAGACGGCAGGAGCAGAGAGAGAGGAAAGGTTATTTCTGTCTGACAATGGCGGGTACAGTACAGCAGTGTACGTGTGCAGCAGAGGATCGTTTAACACTTCCACACACAGCGCTCACAGGCAGCAGAAAAGCTGAAGAGGTTTCCACAGTTTGTCAGGAAAAAGACAACTTTTCTTTTAGATCACACAGCAGTGTAGCAAGGAGATCGATAATTATGCTGCAATCATCAGGTTCAGGCTGGTTTTCTGTCTGATATCACAGTTATATAAAGACGTTAAATAACAGATTCTTTTATTCGATTCAAACTTACTTTTATCAGTTGATGTTTCATTATTTGACACGTAAAAGAACCCACTGCATTAAGAGGGATTTCCCTGGCAAAAATCTGTAGAAGAAAGCCACTCTGAAAGGGAAAAACAAATACAGTTGCAGACAGGAAAAGGAAAAAAAGTAATACGAATGTGTGGCGCTGGACTTGTAGCGACGCGCTCTCCCCGGGGAGAGTAGCCTGAATTTGACGCCGAGAAACTTGCTGTGACATAATGCAATATATAATACAATAGAAAAAATAAAAATAAGATACTGATTGACAAAGGAGATGTTTGAACATGCATAAAATGGCAGTTTTGTTGTATGAAAAGATAACTTTTCCAAGATGTCTCTTTTTTTCCCCATTCCTCGGCTTGAGTTCCGAGGTTCACCGATGATGAAATTTTGTAAATGCGATCATTTTTCCCACCATGAAGGTAGGCGCATTCCATCCTCAGGGACGTATGCTGGGCATGTTTATGTTTCCGTGACCCACCAAACGCTGAAATGAGTTACGAGATCTTTAACGTGTATATTTGACCCTCAGCGTGTGTGGAAGGTCTGCACTTGAAGAAGTTCACCTGAGAGATCGCAATAATCCCTACCCTTAGTTTTACCAGACTCTGCCAAGATTGGAACCCACGATGTCATGGACCCTTAGGATTGAAGTCGAGCGGTCTTAACCACTCGGCCATAGCGTTCTCAGGGCAGACAGAAAAGAGAGGGGTTGTTGTATGAACAGATTCCCCATGGGGATGCCGGGGGCCTGTCAGTATAAATAACATTCCCACCTTCTGGAAATTCTGTGCTAGGAATTCCCTCTTTTCTATCTCTCTCTTTGTTTCTACCTTGTTTCTTTTCTTCTTAAAATATTTTCCCTTTCTCGTAGGTGTCAGTAGCGTACTATGCATATACCCATCACTGATCTGAATTTGACGAAGATGCAGCCATAATTACTGTATTTCTCAGCTGCTATTCTCCTTCTGCTTTGGCAGAGAAGGGGGGGGGGGGGGGGGGGCAGGGAGCCTCATTCACCTGAAGTGGAACCTGCTGCATTGGACAGGTAGACAGCATTGGGCTGTTACTGCTCTCATGGCGAAGAGCAACTGTAGCAATCAGCACCCATCACCATGAAAACATGCACATTACATTCATCTTGGAGCTGGAGAGATAGAGAGACAGAGACAGAGAGATAGAGACAGATAGAGGCAGACAGACGGAAAGACAGACAAAGAGAGAAGCATAGAGATACAAAGAGAGGGAGAGAGACAGAGAAAGTTGGGGAGAGAGAGAAAGAGAGGGGGAGAGAGAGAAAGATAGAAAGAGGGAGGGAAAAAGAGACAGACAGTCAGACAGAGGATAGAGAGGGGAGAGACAGACAGACAGACAGACAGACAGACAGACAGATGCTCCAACGTGGAGACAGTAGCACTAGGAAAATAGGCAAGCAGACAGGCAGGCAGGCAGGCAGGTAGACAGGCAGGCAGGCAGGCAGCAGGTAGACAGGCAGGCAGGCAGGCAGGCAGGCAGGCAGGCAGGTAGACAGGCAGGCAGGCAGGCAGGCAGGTAGACAGCAGGCAGGCAGGCAGGCAGGTAGACAGGCAGGCAGGCAGGCAGGCAGGTAGACAGGCAGGCAGGCAGGCAGGCAGGCAGGTAGACATCCTTGGGCCATTACTAAAGACAGGGTGACGATTCACTGCAGCAATTAGTACCATCACCATGGAAACATGCACCCCCTCTTTTAGCAGCAGACAGGCAACGGTGTGTGTGTATATGTGTGTCTATGTGTCTGTGTGTGTATCTGTCTGTCTGTCTGTCTGTGTCTGTCTGTCTGTATATGTCTGTCTCTGTTTCTCTATATCCGTCTCACACAAAGATACAAAGAGACACAGAGAGACATACAGACAGACAGAGAGACAGTCAGAGACAGAAAGACAGAGACAGAGAGAGATAGACATAAACAGACAGAGAGAGAAGGAAAGAAAGAGGGGGAAATAGAGAGAAAGAGAGATACAGAGAGAGAGCCCTCAGCACAGGGCAGCAGCTTTAGCGTTGGACAGGTGGGCAGTGTGGAGCTAAAATTGGACCCATAACGAAGATAACTGCAGCAAATCATCACCATCGCCATGGAAACATGCACCTTCAGCTGGAGAGAGAGAGAGAGATGTATGTTTGTGTCGAGGTAGCCTATATGAGAGAGCGATGTTTGTGTGTGTCTGTGTGTGTGCGTGCGTGCATGCGTGTATATGTGTAGGTGTGTGTGTGTTTGTATGTGTGCGTGCGTGCGTGTGTGTATGTATGTGTGCATGTATGTGCGTGTGTGTGTGTGCGTGCGTGTAGGGGGGGAGGGGGTGTCTGTATGTGTGTCTGTCTGTCTCTCAGTGTCTCTGTGTCTTTGTCTGTTTGCGCGTGCGTGCCCGCGCGCTCGTGTGTGCGCGTGTGTGGTTATGAGTACAGTACAGGTGTGTTGGCGTGTGCTAGAGAGAGGCATGGACGGGGCAGGAGAGGACTAGTTACTGTATCATCCCCTTTTTGCCGTGGTCGTTGCAAAATGGCCAACTGTGCCATTGGGGGTAATGTTGTGGTCTGTGCCTATTGTTCCTGCCTTGTTCAATGTGGACAGTGGTTTGGATAGGAAATTTCAGTACATTGAGCTTGGAAGAAACAGTGAAGAATTTGCTCCTCCCTCTCTCTCTCTCTCTCTCTCTCTCTCTCTCTCTCTCTCTTCTCTCCCTCCCTCCCTCCCTCTCTCTCTCTCTCTCTCTCTCCCCCTCCCTCTCCCCTCCCTCCCTCCTCTCTCTCTCTCTCTCTCTCTCTCTCCCCTCCCTCCTCCTCTCCCTCTCTCTCTCTCTCTCTCTCTCTCTCCTCTCTCTCTCTCTCCTCTCTCTCTCTCTCTCTCTCTCTCTCTCTTCTCTCTCTCTCTCTCTCTCTCTCTCTCTCTCTCTCTCTCTCTCTCTCTCTCTCTCTCTCTCTCTCTTTCTCTCTCTCTCATACACACACATACACACATACACGTTTTCATTCACTTACTCAGTACCCACGCGCACGCATACATATGCACGCAAATGCAAGCACGACGTCGCAGAGAAGGGGAGAGCTAATGAAAGAGAGAGAGAATGATAGAGAAAGACACAGAAAAAAGAGACAGACAGACAGACAGACAAACACAGAGAGAGATAGAGTGTGTGTGCCATTATACACTCACACATATACGCACACAGCCTGATGCCAGCTTAAAGTTATGGGTGTGAAAGAGAAATGGCAAACAAAAGGCTTTAATTCAGCTTTTCCGGGGCTTAGAGAGTACACAAAACCAGGAAATTTCACCTTTAAAAAAGCACTGGTGACATCAGAAGAACAAAGGAATGGACGTAGACGAAGAGAGAAAGAGAATTCTGTTCATTCAGTCAGTATTGGACACGGAAAAGTTCCAGCCATTGGTTTTGGTTCTGAAAGAAAATCCAGTAGAACTGTGAATAGTTGTGTCGATGAATTCAAACCAGATCCATCAATCATTGAAGGTTGCGAAGAAAGACCGCTGAATAACATGAAGTGCAATGTGCGGTCAATCCTGTTCTGAACAGAAAGCCAGTGCAGGCAACCATAAAAGTCGTGTAAAAGAGGAAAAGGAAAATAGCTGAGGACACAAGAGCAGTATAAGTTTTATAACACACCTGGCCAGCTCTCCAGCCAAACTCTATCGCAGAAAAATGGCGTCACAGACAGAGGAAAACTGGGGAAGAGAGAAAGGAGAATATGGATCAATAACGAAAAAGACTGTTCCAGATTTGGGGAGGACTAGTAACTACCTCGTGGGAACTGCTACAGCCATCTCAGCTCTGCTGCTTCACGAGAAGGACATTACTGGGGTTAATGGCTCCATTTGAAGTCAAAACGAGACTGGCTTAAGCCGAGTTGAAGCCTATTTGGGCGCTAGAGGTCTGTCTTAGGAGAGCAGGCAACGGCAAATACATTTCTACAGGGTTATCAGGTCTAGACTGTAACAAGACACTGAGAATAAGTTCCTTTTAGAGGCAGAAAAAATGGTGATGTCGTTCTTTTGTGTGCTTCGGTAACGTTACTCTGTCTGTCTATCTGTCTGTCTGTCTGTCTGTCTGTCTCTTCTCTCTCTCTCTCTCATCTACTCTCTCATCTCTCTCGTCTCTCTCTCTCCTCTCTCTCTCTCTCTCTCTCTCTCTCTTTAAAATTTTGCGTACGTAAGCACTCACGAAATTTGTGGTGGAGATGCAATAAACAAAACTCTGACATTTACACGTTTTGTCTGAAGTGTGGAAAAACATGGACGGGAAATTGGGAACATGTGCTCATTGTATTCCTGGGATCTGGAACTCAACTCGTAGACCGATTCTGACTTTGGCTGCCAGAGTTATGGAGCACTTAGCTCAATGAAAAAATAGATACTGTACAAACAGAATATGTTTTTGAGACCTACTATCATCTGTCTGTCTATTAACCTATCATCCGTGTCTGGCGACGTTGAGACACCCAAAGACTTGAAACGTGTATAGCTTTGTTTTTCTTCTTTTATTTCTAGGATAATTGAATAAGCACTGGCGTGCTTTTTTTAACAACCAGCCCGTGCATAGCTTTTTTGTTTATTCTTTTATTTCGAGGACAAGGGAATAAGCACTCTCATGTGCTTTTTTATATCCAGTCCCCATATATATGTATACACTTTTGTAAATTTTGTCATCTATTCCCTTCGTCACAAAATGGCGTATTCTTCCGAAAAACGGAACGGGTTTTAACGTGTGCGCAAGATGTTTTCTGAATGTTTGCACACGGAATTTTGTTTTTATAATCTCATCCGACTTGGTTTTCACCTTGTTTATTCAACACACACACATTCGTCACACACAGACGTCAGTACAGCATAGCAGGAGAAAGGCATCAAGCTACTGTTTATTTTAAACCCCACCCCATGGTGAGCTAGCATTTGATGCTGATGTAACAAAGGGACTGTCATTTACACATATACAAAGTCACGTTTTCACACATACAACTACATCTACAACAACACGGGGGGAGGGGAGGGGGATGAAGAATAACATAGAAAAATACGAAATTGAAGTAGACAAGAAATGTAATAAATATTTTAAAAAGACAGAGTATGTTTTCTCTTTGCCTGTGTGATGTCATAGACAATGGCGATGTGTATACCAGTGTTATGACAATAGCCATGGGATGTGAGGGTTTTTCTTCTCTTTTTTTTTTTACTTTTTGTTTTGTGCCCCTGTCCTGCTGTTCTCACGTCACTCATTTCAGTCTCCCCTCACAGCCATACTCAGATTTGTGATGTCGCAACCTAGGAGTCGAATGTCCACAGAGAGCACATCAATGTCAGGCTGCCACGGGGCCACCAGCCAGAGGGGCCCTGCAGGGAAAGGGAAAAGAGTTAAGCTATATATGTGTGTTACAGTCGCAGAAACAACAACAAAAGACTAGAAACAAAAGCAACAACAACAAATGTATAAATAAATAAAACAACAGAAGACCAGAAACAACAACAACAACAACAACAAATAAATAGATAAATGAATAAACGACTGTGTTTTTTGTGTGGCAGGACCCCGGCGACCAGAAAGGGTTACTGAGCATACCTGTGAGACACCGAGGATGCACGGACATCGTTTTTCTCTTGGCCTTTGTCGTCTTCTGCTGCGGGATGGTGAGTGTCTGTCTGCTTGTCTGTCTGTCTGTCTGTCTGTCTGTATGTCTGTCTGTCTGTATGTATGTATGTATGTATGTATGTATGTATGTATGTATGTATGTATGTATGTATGTCCTTCTGCCTGTCTGTCTGCCTTCATGTCTTCCTGCCTGCCTGTGTGTCTGCCTGTCTGTCTGTCTGTCTGTCTGTCTGTCTGTCTGTCTGTCTGTCTGTCTGTCTGTCTGTCTTCATGCACGCCACACTACACTACACTACACTACACTACACTACACCACACCACACCACACCACACCACACCACACCACACCACACCACACCACACCACACCACACCACACCACACCACACTACACTACACTACAGTGCACTACACTACACTACACTACACTACACTACACTACACTACACACCACACCACACCACCCACACCACACCACACCACACTACACTACACCACACCACACCACACCACACCACACCACACCACACCACACCACACTACACTACACTACTGTGCACTACACTACACTACACACACCACACCACACCACACCACACCACACCACACTACACTACACTACACTACACTACACTACACTACTGTGCACTACACTACACTACACCACACCACACCACACCACACCACACCACATCACACCACACTACACTACACTACACTACACTACACCACACCACACCACACCACACCACACCACACCACACCACACCACACCACACCACACCACACCACACCACACTACACTACACTACACTACACTACACTACACCACACCACACCACACCACACCACACTACACTACACTACACCACACCACACCACACCACACCACACCACACCACACCACACTACACCACACTAGACTACACTGCAGTGTAATGCTACAGCAGCAGAAGCTGGTTACAGGACGGAGTGGGGGTGATGGAGATAAGGAAACAGGCAGGCAGCAGTAGTGTAGGGGCCTAACACCTTGTACCTTGACTCTACACAACACACCATTCATCATCATCAGCAGCAGCAGCAGCAGCAGCAGCAGCAGCAGTGTAAATTATTATCACCTGAGAAAAAGAGTATCGGTGATTATCGATGTGTTTTATCACTGAGAAAATGCGTATCGATCATCATCAGTGTGTGTTATGATCTGAGATAAAGAGTATTGGTGATTATCGGTGTGTGTTATGATGTGGAAACAGAATGATGGATGGCCTGTTTACGTGTGTGTGTGGGTGTGGGTGTGTGTGTGTGTGTGTGTGTGTGTGTGTGTGTGTGTGTGTGTGTGTGTGTGTGTGTGTGTGTGTGTGTGTGTGTGTGTGTGTGTGTGTGTGTGTGTGGAGGGGAGTTATGTGACATGGTCTATGGGACACTGAAGCCTGTAAGTGGTCGTCTGATGGCTTTGAGCCTGACGCTGTTTGTGTTTTCCAGTCTGGAACACTATGTGTGTGTGTGGTGTGTGTGTGTGTGTGTGTGTGTTATTGGGCCATGAAGTAGAAAACTAACGGCTGGATTTTTTCTCATTGATGAAGCATATGCTGATAGAAACTTCTGCACACCCTTTTGAATGCAAACTCATATGCTGGCGTGCATGTAAACGTGCTCGCGCGCGCACACGTGTACATACACACACACTCACTCACTCACACAATCCCGCACTTACACACACAATTACATGCACACACACAATTACACACACGCGTGCGCGCGCGTACGCACGCACGCACACACACACGCACACACACTCACACACACACACACACACACACACACACACACACACACACACATATATATATATATATATATATATATATATATATATATATATATATATATATCAGCTAAACGCTCACACTTTCAAGCAGGCAAAGAAAACCAAAGCACCGTGACAAATCCTGCCACATGGCCGTGATCCAGTAGCCAAAGCCAGAGAGGCAGAACCCCCCTGTACTATAATTATATACTACTGCACGTGAGGCTACACACTGCCAGAAGGAAAATGCACTTTTCCTTCTGTTTTTCTATGACTCTTTTGTTTACCATACCGCACGTACTAAGGCATCCAGAGAAATAAAAACCACTTTTTCTGACAGACAGACTGGCCTGTGACTCAAAACTCCTGTGATTTGGCACAAATGTGGTTGGTTTGAATTTTTTAAAATAATTTTTCAGCAAACACTGAACCCTTCAGTCTTTTGTCGTCTGCTAGCTTCCTAACCCCAATATGCATGCGCGGGGTCAACGCTGTAGGAACACAAGCAATCCTCATTTGATGATCATTTCCAACTTTTCCGTGACTACCTGGTATTGTTCTATGCCCTCAATCCCCAAAACAAGTGTACAGTGCGATTTTTCATAATTAAAAAAAAAATCAGTGAAAATCAACAAAAAGATTCTCTGACCCGCACTCTATAGAAGATACTACATGACTAGCTTGCTAGCTTGCAGACATGACCCGCAAGCTAACACAGGAGTGTAGCCTGAGCGGCAGGCAGAAGAGATTCCTGTAGGGATGCTGAGTGGTATCTGTGGATGATGATGAGGGGGGAGGGGGGGCCTTTGCCTCACAGCCTCTGTGCTCAGCTGCTCAGTTCTGGAGCTGGTTATCTCCAGGGTTGTTTTTTTCTTCCTGAGGGTGCGGGGTGTCCGTGTGTGACTTTTTTTTTAACAGTTATGAAGCCATGATCATTCGAGCTATGGAGGTTTTCGGCTCCATTAGATAGCTGAAGCGTGGAATAGGTATCTATCTGTGTGTTTGTGTGTGTGTGTGTGCGCGCGCGCGCGCACAGGTGTGGGTGTGTGGGTGGGTGTCTGTGAGTCTCTGTTGTGTGTGTCTGTGTGTGTGCCATTTTTTTTTCCTTTCTTTAAATTCTTATTTTGTAGCAGATATTGTTAACTATAATATACAATATTCTGCCCAAACTAGCAATCTGTGGAGATCTCGGGGTAGGAAAATAAACTGTGACTGCGTGTGCTCCTTCCAAGACATGGAAACTACTTCCAAAAACCGGCAAGAGGGATGAAAAAAGCAGCGTTTGAACAGAGAAATAAATCAATAACCAAACAAATAGATGAATAAACAAAGGACGAGAACAGAAAGAAAAATACTGAAACACAGCCAGCAGATAAAAACAGTAATAAAAAGAAGTTGGAAAAGACTGCTACAATGAGGAAGGAACTAACTGCCCTGGAGGCAATGCAAGAAGACAGATTATAGAAGTAGCTTCCAGTACAACGTCTGAAGAATCCGTATTCTCTGTACTGACTCACACCCAGCCGTCAGCAAAATGGGAGAAAGAAGGGAAAAAAGAGAAAAAACAAAAGGAAGAGGAGAGACGTAGTAAGAAAGAAGAGTGGGAAAAGGCACAACAACAAAAAGAAAAAGAAAAAAGGAAAAAATCGAAAAGAAACAAAGAGAAAGACGGAGACGTAATAAGAAAAGAGGAAAGAAGAATGGAGAAAAAGAAGCGAAACAAAAACGAGGGGGACGCAGGTGTTTTATCCCAGCCTCTTATTTCCTCTGAACGCTTTGCACCGCTGGCGTTGGCCGTCACTACAGGAGAGAGAGGAGGGGGGGGGGGGGGGGGGGGGGGAGGAAGAGTGGGGAAGGAAGGGAGAGGAGGGAGCAGAGGGAGGGAGACAGACAGACAGAGTCGGACCTCCTGAATAAAAGTATTTCTTGTCTCTGTTTTTTAGTTCGATTTTTTTTACAGCTAGAAACAGAAAAATATTTTCTGAAAACTTTTCCAGGATTTTTAAGAGTCGATTCATACTCTTTTTTGTTCTTTTATTCTTTTATTTTGACGAATTGTGCAGAGATTGCATGTGTTGAGAATTAAGTGAAGTGAAAAAGTGCTAAGAAATATATTTTGACTAGTACAGGAACTTCCTCTCCATGTAGGCAGCTGCATTTCGCCTTCAGGGATACAGTTAGGAATTAGACCTGCCAATTTTGGGGGGAGGTACCTGTTTGCTCTTTCCCTTTTTCAACCGTCGTGGGTTCTTTTGATGTGCACAAGTGTAGTTTGGGTCCCACTCAATTCGATTTGCCCCTCTAATTTTGCAAGGAAGTCACGGTTTTCTCGTCAGCGTGTCATGTGCCGCACACCCTCCTTCTTTGATTTTGATTCTAATTGTTCTTCAATCCAACAATTCAATTCAATTCAACAACAATTCAACTCTTTTATTGTCCTCTATCAAAGGAAATTTGTTTTGCAGTGATTAAAAGTATACCTAAACAGCTAATAAGAAATAGAGAAATAATTTGAACGCACAAAAGAGGTAACATTTGTTAAACACACACACACACCTTTATTAAAAGAAATATTTTTAGCAACGAATAAAACATATTGTTTTGTTGTTCGGTAATTTTCACTTTGTCAGTAAAAATTCAAGTTTCTATGCGCTTACTTACACATTCTTAATGATGCTGATTCTCTCTTGGTTTCTCTTCCAAACGGTATCTACATTTTCCGGGAAAGTGAAAAGGCTTTTATTTTTGGTAATTGTGTGCGACTTCGTTAACACCCCCAACAGAGCATTTTGAAATGATTGTTTATTGACGCAAGAAGTGTTTAGTGATAAAACATGCGGCAGAAGAGACTGACTGAACTAGAAAGTGCGTTAGACACCTACCTGTATGGCCAGTCCTCGTTCTTTCCTCATCTGTGTCCACGTTGTGACAACAATAATCTGTCTTTAGAACAGAACTGAAATTTTCACAATAATTCAAAAAATATGTGAGGGATTGGATCTGCGACGAAAGGCTTCACGATTATTTTATTTTTTTTATTTTATTTTATTTTATTGTTCTTCTTTGCCTGGTCTGGCGGCACACTTCGCGCTAATGAGCGACCCTTTGAATTCCCTCCCCTGACAAAAACACACTTGCCTTCTCTAAAACTACTAAATTTCATAACTGTTTGTCGCCGTGACACTTTGAGTTCTCTCCCTTGGAAAGAACACCGTTGCCTTCTTCGTTACTACTAAAATTCATAAAGGCCGCTGCGTCAGGGGAGATAATTAGATAAACCCGCATAAAAAATAGCTCAACAAAGATTTCTTCTGTCTAATGTTGGCACAAATTCTTATGTTTAAAATCGCAAAATATCGAACTGACACTAGGTATCCCCAGATAAATTTGTGGAACTTCCCAGTATATACTTTAAATTTGTTTCAATAAAAACATCCGTATCGATTGAATAAGTCCTTTGGATGAGACTATAAACCGAAGCCCCGTGTGCGAACGCACGCAGAGTATCTTGCACACACGTTAAAACCTGTTTCGCCTTTGGGAAGAGTAGGCCATTGTGTACCGGTGGAAACGGATGACAAAATTTACAAATCCGCATACACACGGGGACTAGACTGGATTTTTAAAAAAAAGCACATGAGTGCTTATTCCATTATCCTCGAAATAAAAGAAGAAAATGAATTGAATATTAATTTTAAAATGCACATCATTATAGATACATGCGTACACAAACCAGAGGGAACAGACAAACACTGACGTAGGGAGGAATTGCTTATCAATAATCATACCCCTGAGCGCTCACACCCTCACAGGCACACAGACAACAGAACAGTAGGTCGAAATCTTGTGTTCAGTACGAAAGCCTGGTAGCTTTAAAAAAAATCGATTTAAAACAATAATAAGTAACTGTGGAATTCTCACAGTGCACCCTTACACCCCTTCTCGTTTTGTGTTGTCTTCCCTGCAGCTATCAGTGTGTCTGTATTCTCTCCCCACAGGCTGGTTTTGTGCTGGAACTTTCCTGTTTTGTATCACCGTGTCTGTTTCTGCTTTTGCTTCTTTTCATTCCGTCATCTCGGTAGTCTAGGTGGTAACGCGCCTTGCCTAGACAGCAAAAAGTCCGGGTCGGAATGTGCGGTGGTTTGTGCCCCGTTTGGACCCAAAACTTTTTCCCCATCCATAAGATCATGAGTGGTGGTCTGGGCGCTAGTCTTTCGGATGAGACGATAAACTGAGGTCCCGTGTGTTACACATCACTATCTAGCGCACGTAAAAGAACCCACGGCATCAAGGGGGTTGACCCTGGCAAAATTCTGTAGAAAAAAGCCACTCTGATAGGGAAACAAATAGTTGCATGCAGGAAAAAGAAGAAAAAATGGGTAGGCGCTGCACATGTGGCGACGCGCTCTCCCCAGGGAGAGCAGCCCGAATTTCACGCAGAGAAATCTGCTGTAACATAAAGTGGTACAAAATTCAAAATACAAAAATACCCAAAAAAATCTCCTTTGTACTTTTTCTCACTGCTGTGCCGGTCCGGGCCATTCTTTGGCCTCATTTCCAGCAAGAGTGGCCACACAGTGACCATGGTATACCAGGTCTTGGTGGGTCGGATCCCGTTAAGAGACACTGTACACATTGCAGTCCTCACATGTGATGTATCCACGAGGCTGTCCTGGATGGATGGGTGGTCTGGAGGCAACACACCCCTCTGTCTAATATCACTTTCTAGTGGACAGACGTTAGAATGAAGACACACACCCTTCTAGACCGCGGCATGTGTGTTTTCTATCTCTGTTTCAGCTCCAACTTTTCTTTCATTCACTAGATCTTGAGTGGTGGTCTGAATGCTGGTCTCTTGGGTAAGACGATAAACTGAGGTTTTGTGCGTAATGTGCATTCAGCGCACGTAAAAGAACCCACGTCAACAACAGGGTTGTCCCTGGCAGAATTCTGTCAAAAAACCCACAAAAAAGTTCACAGAAATAGTGATGAAACAAAATAATGTAAAGAAAATAATGTATTTTGATTATTTGCCGCACCGCTTTCGTGGACTTGTAGGCTAAATATTATGAGTGGAAAGGCTTTCTGGCTTTTTTTGTTTATTTTTGTTGTTGTTGGGGTTTTTTCCCCTTTTTTATTATATGAAAACACACATCTCTCTCTCTCTCTCTCTCTCTCTCTCTCTCTCTCTCTCTCTCTCTCTCTCTCCTCTCTCTCTCTCTCTCTCTCTCTCTCTCCCCTCTCCCCCTCTCTCCCCCTCTCTCCCCCTCTCTCCCCTTCTCCTCCCCCCTCTCTCTCTTTCTCTCTCTCTGAGTTTATGTGCGTGTGCGTGATGTCTATATATGCGTGCAAAAGACGCATAAAGCAATCCAAACCATGCCAATAAACCAAAGCACAGTACAGAAAAACAGACCAACAAACAAACAAACAGTGTGGAAAAGAGCTATACCCACATGAGTGGAGGGAAAGGAAGTACACCTCATTTCTCTGCAGGGAAACCGAACTAGAAAATACAAACATGGAAAGACAGTGCAGACACACAGGCACATACACAGGGAGAGTTTTCGCTGCTCTTTATGTGTGTGTGTGTGTGTGTGTGTGTGTGTGTGTGTGTGTGTGTGTGTGTGTGTGTGTGCGTGCGTGCGTGCGTGCGTGCGTGCGTGCGTGCGTGCGTGCGTGCGTGCGTGCGTGCGTGCGTGCGTGTTTGTGTCTGTGGATTTTATCGAGGATAATAGAATAAAAACTCGTGTGCTTTCTTTACATCCAGCCCTCGTGTATTTGCAGTTTTGTAATTTTTTTCATCCGTTCCTACCGGCACACGATGGCCTACTCTTAAAAAGCGAAAGGGTTTTAACGTGTGCGCAAAATGTTCTGCGTGCGTTAGCAGACGGGACTTCGGTTTATACTCTGTGTGTGTGTGTATGCGTGCGTGCGTGCGTGCGTGTGTGCGTGCGTGTCTGTCTGTCTGTCTGTCTGTCTGCTTGTATGTGTCTGTCTGTCTGTGTGTTTAAATGCAAGAGGATGTTCTCCAGTTATATATGCTTTCAGTAAAAAAAAAAAAAAAAAAAAAAAAAAAAAAAAAAACAGCATTCTGGGGATGACAGCAACAGACATCAAAGGTCCTCTGACACAGAGACTGCTCCAGCTGACAGGACTGCACCTGGGAAGACCCTGACAAACCTTGTTCTTTTAAAATAGCGGTTAATTGCACTGTGTGAAATCTTCTGGAAATGTGTGTGAAATCTTCTGGAAATGATCAGATTATTTCTTTCTTTCTTTCTTTCCATCTATCTATCTATCTATCTATCTATCTATCTATCTATCTATCTATCTATCTATCTGTCTGTCTGTCTGTCTGTCTGTCTGTCTGTCTATCTATCTATTTATCTATCTGTCTATCTATCTATCTATCTATCTATCTATCTATCTATCTATCTATCTATCTATCTATCTATCTACCACGTATTCTGGCGACCGTGGGGGCACCCCTGAAGACTTAACAACCAGTTTCCTGCATCCCTCTCTCTGTTCTGCCTTTCTCAAAATTTTGTTGAGTTCTAGGCCTGTTCATTCACTTATGTTGTCTGCACATCTCTTCCTTGGTCAGCATCTTTTTCTTCCTCCTTGGACAGTGCCTTGTAGTACTGTTTTTACAAAGTCTTTTTGATCTCATGACATGCCCATACTATTTAACTGTACGCTTCTTTACGATTGTTAGGTTTTCGTAGGGACCAATAGTTTGCTGGATTCTGTGAACAGTCAGAGTGTTTAGCTACCACAATAGCTAAGGCTGGCGCCCACAGTTGGAGGAAAGGCTTCTGGGTTTTTGCAGTCTACTCTTTGTGAATGTGTTCTCACAGCCAGATCTGGCCATCGTTTTGTCTCATAGTCAGCAACCGGTCTCTTGTAAACCACTGTTCTTTGGTTGATCGGTGAAAATAATTTTGATATTTCCTGATCACATGAATCCGTCACGAATAAAACTGCTTGACTGATCCCAGAAATAATAGATTTTAATTTGATTGCATTTTATGACGTATTAGAATTGCCTGATTCTGTCTGCAAAAGGACTGGGGGTGTCAGCACCTGTCAGAATGAGTGGCGTTACCCAGAGATGATGCAGTGTCGGACACGCCATTTGTTGGAGAGCACGGAACCGTCCAATCAGGGCCTGGCTTTTTGTCCTCTAAGATCGCTGCACGCATCAGTCAGAACTGATGGCTAATGACCCAGCGGTGATGAGAATGGAAGATGGCAGGAATGGAGGGAAGGAGGTAGAAGGGAGGGGGGAGGGAGAGAGGGCAGGAGGGAGGGAGGAGAGAGGGATGAGTGAAGCACAGCAGCAGTACAGACAGGTAAGGGGCAGGCAGTGTGGTGTGTGCACGGCCCATTGCTGTGTCAGTCAGTGGAGACAAGGTACACACGTCTGGATGAAACATGGATCACAGTTCAGTGGAATTATTGCATCTTAATATAGGATTAATGATAAAGAAAAAAGTGTGTGAGTGGTGGGGGGGGGCTGTCGGATGTGTTTGTGTGTGTGTGTGTGTGTGTGTGTGTGTGTGTGTGTGTGTGTGTGTGTGTGTGTGTGTGTGTGTGTGTGTGTGTTATTTAGACTGATGTGTGTGTGTTTGTGTGTGTGCGTGTGCGTGTGCATAATCATCACACCAGAAAAATAGGGTGCACGTCTTTATAAAGTCAAATCGGTATATTATACAGGATTTATAGCTTAAGGATCAGATTGGCCAGTAGTGAAAGGATTTTTGTCAACTCTACTTTTCCAACCCGTAAAATAAACCCTTTCTTTACTCCCTTAGGGGGTGGGATAGCTCAGTGGTCAAATCACTCGCTTTCCCCAAGCTAAGGTTAAACAGCATCGAGTGTGGTTACTAAGTGGATGGGTGACCGTTTGCACGCCTTGGCTTTAGTACAGTCCCCCCGATTCACCCAGCTGTCAAATAGGTACCTGTCCTCTTTAGGGTCAGGGAAGGTAAAGCAGCGAGGGAGAGGAGATGGGCGCCGCCCTCAATATGCTGGCCCCCTATGACCATTTAGGTTATAGGACACTTAACCTTTTCTTTTTTAAAAACATTTTTGGGGAATGTTGCTGTCCATTATGTGTTGGCATTTATTTAGTCTTATCAACAAAAGTAACAACAAACAGTAACAACAGCGAAAATGATACAGACATGATGATGGTAATGTAGAGCTGGTGAGACAACAGACAGACTAACAGATAGAAAAAGACAGTGACAGAGAGGAAGAGTAAAAGAAAAAAGAAACACACAAAAGAGAGATTTATATAACTATGTGGGTGTCTGTGCTGTGGAGGGTTTCATCCCCAGCCTCAGTCAGGTCTCCAGAAACAGGATGTATGTGTCCTTGCCAAAAAAAAAATAATCCAGGCAGCCTGAACTGGGGAAAGGTCATTTGGAAAACCTGTTTGTAACACCTCTCTCTCTCTCTCTCTCTCTCTCTCTCTCGAAGAGAAGAAGAAGAGAAGAGAGAGAGAGAAGAGATAGAGAGTAGAAGAAGAGAAGAAGAGAGAAGATAGATATCGTATCGAAATGTATGTAGTTTGTGTTGTGTGTGTGTGTGTGTGTGTGTGTGTGTGGGGTGTGTGTGTGTGTGTGTGTGTGTGTGTGTGTTGTGTGTGTGTGTGTGTGGTGTGGTGATGATCATGGGTTATTTTTTAAGGAAGGGGTCATTGCTTTTTCATTTGAAATGGTGTGACAGTTTGGGGACAGTGTGCTGGAAGTAGCATGTGTTGGTAGTGGAGGAATAAAATTAATGTCCTGTGACTGCATGTGTTCCTGTCAGAAATGATGGAACTGCCTCCAAAAACAGGCACAAAAAAGAACAATAAAGTTAAACTTTTTTTAAATAAAAGAGGAGAAGGAAAGAAAGAATAGGGAGAAAGTAAATCAGTCTTTAAAAAAAGCTTTGCAAAGAGCAAAGGGAAAAGAAAAAAGGAAAGAAGATATATAAAAAAGAAAGAAAGAATCGAAAGAAGAACGAAATTCAGAAAAGTTAAAAGAAAGAAATAACAGAAGGAAGAAAAGACATTTGAAAAAGTAGCAGGCTGAAAAGAAGGGGAAAAGAAATCAACATAAAGAAATAGAGGGGGGGTCTTCTCTCGGAAGGCGGGGAGTGGAGGCAGACTGTGACTGACTGCCAGTGTCAGGAGAACCATCCCTCTCTGCACTGACCCCCCCCCCCCTCACACCCCGACACAGCAGGAGAAAGGGGTATAAAAAAAAAGCCAGCAGAGGAATAGCGGACACATAGAAAAAAGGCGAAAGAAAAAATGTCGAGAAAGAAGAAAGACAAAAAAAGGAGAAAGAAGAAAAGTGAAAGGGACGCAGGTGTCTTTTGCCAGCCTCCATTTCCTCTGAAGACTTTGTACCTCTGGCTTTTGACAGTACAAGAAAATAAGGGGGAGGGGGAAAGGGGGGGAGGGAGGGAAGGACAGACAGACAGACAGACAGATGGACAGACAGACAAAATCAGACTTTTATACGCAAAAACAAGACATGTGACTGCAAACGTAGTTCTTGCATCTGTTCCTTGACAGAGAACTTGATAACAAAAAAATCTTCTTCTCTACACAATTTTTTATTTATTATTGTTTTTGATTTTATGTTCTTTGTTTTTAGAATTTGTGTGCATTCAGTTTTTCTTCTGGCTGTTAGTGTAGTTCACAGAACACTGAGAAACTTTAAAAACCATTTCAGTACTAGATCTAGTTTCTATGATGTACTGAAGGAATGGATACGCTCTCTCTGTCCCTCTGTCTCTCTCTCTTTCTCTTCTCTCTGTCTCTCTCTATATATATCGATCTCTGTCTGTCTGTCTGTATGTATGTCTGTCTATCTGTCTGTTTCTCTCTGTCTCTTTGTCTCTCTGTCTCTCTGTCTCTCGTCTCTCTGTCTCTGTCTCTCTCTGTCTCTCTCCCCTCTCTCTGTCTCTCTGTCTCTCTGTCTCTCATCTCTCTCTCTCTCTCTCTCTCTCTCTCTCTCTCTCTCTCTCTCTCTCTCTCTCTCTCTCCTCTCTCTCTCATCTTCTTGTTTTCTTCAAAGAAACATTTACGTAACGTAAACATGTAATTCACTCACCCACTCTCTCACACAAGTCCTCATTCACACATGCACACCACCACCACACCACCACACACACACACACACACACACACACACACACACACACAACACACACACACACACACACACAAACACCACGCACGCCAACCCACGCACGTACCACGCGCCGCGCGCGTGCAGACACAAACACACACACACCACACCACACACGCAACACACACACACACACACACACCACACACACACCACACACACACACACACACACACGCACGCACACACACACACACACTGAGAAGCACAGTTTTTAACTCCTGTCTGTATGCAGTGAAGGGAAGGAAGAAGGAAAACAAGAAGAAATAATGTGCCATGTATGATGATGAGCTGCCTGACAAATCACACAGCAACCAGCCAACAGCAGAGATGCAGGGAGTGCGCTGTTGACAGAGATGCAGGGAATGCTGCTGTTTGACAGAGATGCAGGGGAGATGCTGCCTGTTGGACAGAGATCTGCCTGTGGAGAGATGCAGCCTGTTTGACAGGTGGCTGTTAGGACAGAGATGCAGCCTGTTGTGCAGAGATGCTGCCTGTTGTGACAGAGATGCTGTGTAGGACAAGATGCGCTGTACAGAGTGCTGTTAGACAGAGATGCAGCCTGTTAGGACAGAGATTCTGCCTGTTAGGACAGAGATGCTGCCGTTGTGACAGATATGCTGCCTGTAGGACAGAGATGCCTGCTTAGGACAGAGATGCGCTGTTGGACAGAGATGCGCCTGTTAGGACAAGAGCGCTGTTATAACAGAGATGCAGCCTGTTATAACAGAGATGCAGCCTGTTAGTGACAGAGATGCTGCCTGTTGTGACAGAGATGCTGCCTGTTAGGACAGAGATGCAGGGATTCTGCCTGTTGTGACAGAGATTCTGCCTGTTAGGACCAGAGATGCTGCCTGTTGTGACAGAGATGCTGCCTGTTGACAGAGATTTGCCTGTTTGGACAGAGATTCAGCCTGTTCTACAAGAATCAGCCTGTTTACAGAGATGCCCCTGTTGGACAGAGATGCTGCTGTTGGACAGAGATGCTGCCTGTTGTGACAGAGATGCAAGGGTGACGAAGCTGCCTGTTACTGCACATGACGAATCTGCCTGTTAGACAGAGATGCAGGAGATGCTGCCTGTTGTGACAGAGATGCTGCCTGTTGTGACAGAGATTCTGCCTGTACATGACACTGAAGATTCTGCCTGTTGTGACGCACATTCTGCTGTTGTGCAAATGCTCTTTGCTACAAGCTGCAGTTCCTTTTACAATGCCTATATGCAGAGATTCCCTTCATCTTGCACATACGAAGCTTCCCTTTCATACTGTACATATGCAGCTTTCTTCACACTGCACATCTGAGCTTTCCTTCATACTGCAATATGCAGCAATTTCCTTTGACGACATGCTGCACTTTTCCTTCTGCCTGCTACAACGGGAAGCTTTCCTGTCTGGACTTACGCAGCTTTCCTTCACACTCACACACTGCGTCTTCATGGCATACAGCACCTTTTTGATTGCCTTGCTTCTGCTTTTCCTATATGCAATATAAGCTTTCCTTCATACTGCACATCTGAAGCTTTCCTTCATACTGCACATACTGCAGCTTTCCTTCACACTGCACATACTGAAGCTTTCCTTCACACTGCACATATGAAGCTTTCCTTCATACTGCACATGCTGAAGCTTTCCTTCACACTGCACATACTGCAGCTTTCCTTCACTACTGCACATGACTGCAGCTTTCCTTCATACTGCACATCTGCAGCTTCCATGGGGAATAAAAGGAAACCTTTTTGTGCAATGCTAGCCTCTGACTCAAAGCGTTAGTGACTTTGTGCAAATTTGGAAGGTTTTTTTTTCAGCAAACACTCTACCCCTCAGTTCTTTGTCGTCTGCTAGCTTCCTAACCGCAATATCCATGCACGGGTCAACACTGTAGGAACACAAGCAATCCTCATCTGATGATCATTTCCCACTCTCTCGTGACTAACTGGTATTGTTCTATTTGCTCATCACCCTAAAGAAATACAAATTGCAGCACCAAAAATTCTGATGAGCTCTGTATAGAAAATACTACTTAACCCGGAAGCTGAAGGTGGAGTGTAGCCCTCCTCACTAAACAGCTCTGTTTTCAACATGGCTGAAGGAAAACAGAGTTCCTGTTCGTGTTGTCAGTCTTTTTGTTGGAAAACAAGATATGCAGAACATCTAAAAACATGTCTCTCCTGTTTAGATTTCATGACATAATCAGCTGTACACCCAAGTCAAACAAAAACATATCAGTTGAAATGTAATCGGATCCAGAGTAAATGAAGTTAAATCAAAAGAAAAATGAATATCTCGTGATCATGTTTCCTGTTTATTTTGATTTGCATAATTTGCGTCATGCAAAATAGACTTCTGTGCCAACACAAAATCGCAAATTTCAGGGGGGAAAACAGGAAAATAAGGGGAAGAGGTGTACAGGGAAACCTCACTCCGTGGACAGAATCACGGGAGAGAATGCTCCATTTTTAGCCCCCCTCCAACCTCCACCCACACCAGAGGGGAGTGGCTGCAGTGATGCATTGTCAGTGACCCGCGCCTGTTCCATGGACAAGAGGTGATTAGCCTGGAAAGGGATGGATGAGGGTGGGTGGGATACAGAATGAGATTCAGCAGGAATTAACACAGGGTAGAAACACTAGCAGGCTTAAAAATGTAATATAAAAAACAACAGGCATTAACACAGGGTAAAGAACACAACAGAGCAGCATTACATGTAATAAAGAACACCAACAGGCATTAGCATGTAATAAAGAACACTAGCAGGTATTAACACAGAATGAAGAACACTAGCAGGCATTAACACAGAATGAAGAACACTAGCAGGCATTAACACAGAATGAAGAACACTAGCAGGTATTAACACAGAATGAAGAACACTAGCAGGCATTAACACAGAATAAAGAACACCAACAATCACTAACACAGAATGAAGAACACTAGCAGGTATTAATACAGAATAAAGAACACTAGCAGGCATTAACACAGAATGAAGAACACTAGCAGGCATTAACACAGAATGAAGAACACACTAGCAGGTATTAACACAGAATGAAGAACACTAGCAGGCATTAACACAGAATAAAGAACACCAACAAACACTAACACAGAATGAAGAACACTAACAACAACTCAAAGAACACTAACAGACACTAACACAACTCAAAAAACACTAACAGACATCACACAACCCAAAGAACACTAACAGGCATTGACAACAACTCAAAGAACATTAACAGGCATTGACACAACCCAAAGAACATTAACAGGCATTGACACATCTCAAAAAACACTAACAGGCTCTAACACATCTCAAAGAACACTAACAGACATTCACACTGTGTGCACAGAGTCAATGACACTGCACGGGGCCAGCAGTGTGTGCACAGTCCATTGTTCTGTCCCCTGTGCAGAAACAAGATGGGACACCTCCCCTCATATTGATTACATGTCAGGGGAAATATTGCACCCTATTATGGCACAACTAACAGGGAAAGCATAGGCTCTCTCTCTCTCTCTCTCTCTCTCTCTCTCTCTCTCTCTCTCTCCTCTCTCTCTCTCTCTCTCTCTCTCTCTCTCTCTCTCTCTCTCTCTCTCCTCTCTCTGCAGTTTGCACGAAAAAAATCGATTTGGGTTTGTAAAGTTATGATCAAAGAGTCATACCAAAATGATGGCCGCATGGTTGTTGTTTTTTAAGTTATACCATCATCCCATACTGTATTTCATGTTTATGTAAGTCTTTCTGAAAATTCTCTTATATCATTCACTCCCAGGGATTTTCATTCATTGTTATGTATTAATATTAAATAGTCACTATGAGTAATATTCATATTACTTTTTTGAAAGATATCCTGCAACAAAATGCCTTACGAAAAAGAACAGAAGGTAGTGCATCAATCAAAAATGGTCAGAATATGCATAGAAAAAGAACTTGGAAGTAGCAGAAGAAAAAAGCATAAAGGAAAAAACTAAAGTTAAAAGCCAAATCGATGGACAAAAGAAGAAAAAGGGGAATGGGAGAGGCAGAGAGGACGAAGAAATTGTGATCAATTTGTCCTTCTCCCCAATATTGAATTTCCATAATAAGATGATCTGTCTTGACAAGGAACCATTTGAAATGGGAAAATTGGATTTGTGGATCTTTTTTATCATTGAATAAATCTCTCTCTCTCTCTCTCTCTCTCTCTCTCTCTCTCTCTCTCTCTCTCTCTCTCTCTCTCTCTCTCTCTCTCTCTCTCTCTCTCTCTCTCTCTCTCTCTCTTTTTCACGCACACACTCACACACCTTTCTCATGTAGCTATTCCATCCATACACAGCAGCATTCATACAGGCCATATATGGCACATCAGACTGCATGCTGTGTGCTTTAGTGTCATTCGTACAGACCATATATGGCACATCAGATTGCATGCTGTGTGCTTTAGTGTCATCTATACATACCATATATGGCACATCAGATTGCATGCTGTGTGCTTTAGTGTCATCTATACATACCATATATGGCACATCAGATTGCATGCTGTGTGCTTTAGTGTCATCTATACATACCATATATGGCACATCAGATTGCATGCTGTGTGCTTTAGTGTCATCTATACATACCATATATGGCACATCAAATTGCATGCTGTGTGCTTTACTGTCATCTATACAGATCATATATGGCACATCAGACTGCATGCTGTGTGCTTTAGTGTCATCCATTCCAACAGCCATAGCTGACCCATTTCAAGGGATAGTTGGGATTTGACATGTGTGCAAGATGGGATGCATTCCTTCACGCATAGTTCGTCAGTGTGTGGACTAGAGCATCAGTCCAACAGCACAACATCTCAAACACAGGATAGAAGGTAAGCGGGTTTCTGCTCTGATATGAAGACATCATCTGCTGCCCTGCTCTCCCTGCATGCAGTGTGTTCCCTCTCCTGTGTGGAATCACCAGTCCAGTCCTTTGCCTCTGATCAGCACACACTACCATCTGAGCCACTCTGACCCAATGCAATCATGCTGCACTGTATTGTGTTCGTGTTTCAGTGAAGCAAAGATGGGATAAGATAAACACAGATACCTGCTGTACGTAAGATAGGATAAACACAGATACCTGCTGTACGTAAGATAGGATAAACACAGATACCTGCTGTACGTAAGATAGGATAAACACAGATACCTGCTGTACGTAAGATAGGATAAACACAGATACCTGCTGTACGTAAGATAGGATAAACAGGATATCTGCTGTACGTAAGATAGGATAAACACAGATACCTGCTGTACGTAAGATAGGATAAACACAGATACCTGCTGTACGTAAGATAGGATAAACAGGATATCTGCTGTGCGTAAGATAGGATAAACAGGATATCTGCTGTACGTAAGATAGGATAAACAGGGATATCTGCTGTACGTAAGATAGGATAAACAGGAATATCTGCTGTAGATAAGATAGGATAAACAGGAATATCTGCTGTACGTATGATAGGATAAACAAGGCTATGTGCTGTGCATAAGATAGGATAAACAGAATATCTGCTACGTAAGATAGGATAAACAGGAATATCTGCTACGTAAGATAGGATAAACAGGAATATCTGCTGTACATAAGATAGGATAAACAAGGCTATCTGCTGCACATAAGATAGGATAAACAAGGCTATGTGCTGTGCATAATCATCACAGGCAGGACCAAAGGAAGAGGCAAACAGCTTGCAGGTGAGGGCGAGGTGTTGGCGTGTTATGACAGCCGCTGCTGAAGCTGCTAGTTATCACACCTTCTGTGTTACACACACCTTCACGTCTTCCTCCTCTCTGAACAGCACAGCTCTGATTCCATCCTGGCTGACAGACAGGAAACAGACAACGCTGCACAGAGCTTCAGAGAAATCCGGAGTGTGTGGAATAGCAGGTTATTATGAGGGGTGGGGTGGGGTTCAGATAACAGGCACAGACTGGTCAGACAGTGTAGTGCAGTCTTGCTGGTGTGCTGCAGTGCAGGTGGTGTGGTGTGTGGAAGTGACGGAGCTGATGATCATCTTATTCATGTTGGCTGTGTTCACTCTCCTTTTCCTCTCCTTTCCTGCTCTGGCCTGTCCTAGCCACGTAGAATCCTCGAGAGAAAAAGACAGTTGTGGTGTCTTTAAATGGGTTCCTTGTCGCTAACTGGATTAAGACGTTCAGCTGAGCAAACCTGGTCTAAAGAAACTTGAAATAATTCTTAGACTGTATAGTACATTGCTTCCTAGCAACAAACACGACCCATCATGTAAAGATAGTACATCAATAAAAACTTAGTTGACACTGCGAATGTAAAACGAATACTCCCTAACTTTCCCGGGAAATCTGTTGTTTTCCCCGATTTACAAGATGACACAGATAATAAGAATTGTCAGATTAGGAATCTGGTGTCTTGCCACTGGCAGTCTGTGCATTGGCAGCCTGCCATTGTAGGCATCCTCCAGTCTCGGAGGACCATGGAGTTGTACTCTAGACTCTAGAGCGCAAAGCCTGGGTAAGTAAGTATGGAGGGCAAGCTGTTACCCATGCAGCGACCCCCCCCCCCTTCTCCACGTCTCTGGAATGGTCCGTTAGAAAGGCCCCCTGCACTGGTGAAGGAAACAGAAGGGGTAGGGTTGGCCACAGGAAGTTTCCACACCCAGGGGGAGTTCTTGTTTTTATCTTCGATGAGAATGTCCTCTTTGGGACACTAACCACTTAACGACACTAAAGACAACTGAGTGTACCTTGCTAATTCTGCCCTAGCTTACTATTATACTGACAAAAGTTTTGAAATCAGAGTGCGGGTGTTCTTGTATTAAAATGAAAGAGGAATTAACATTATTAATTGGGGAAGAAAAGTAGAACATCGTTATTCTTGGTGTAGATCTTTGCCAACAAACTCATATTGAGCTGAGTGCATCTTAGTTATATTGCCTCTCTCTCTCTCTCTCTCTCTCTCTCCTCTCTCTCTCCTCTCTCTCTCTCTCTCTCTCCTCTCTCTCTCTTCTCTCTCTCTCTCTCTCTCTCTCTCTCTCTCTCGTTATTTCTCTACAGACAGACAAGTGTATGTGTGTGTTAGATATGGAAGCTGAAGACAAATAAACAGCAGGGCGTGAGCAGTATGTATGGCAGAGGCAGCAAAGGAAGAGGGATGGAAAGGATGGAGGATTGGGCAGAGGAGAGGGGGGGGGGTATACAGACAATACAGTAGAGTACAGATATAGGCATGGCTCCATAGTGCTGTCTGTGTGCAAGCTGTTTAGCAACACGTCTGTTTGTTTCTCTTTCTTGAAAGGGCTGTGGAATATCTATATATCTCCTGTATCCTGTACCACTGCCAACGTTAAAGCCTGGAGAGGCAGACAGACATACAAACAGAGAGATACAGAGAGAGAGAGAAAGAGATAAAAACAGGGAGAGAGAGACAGAGACAGACAGACGGACAGACACACAGACACAGCCACACAGAAACACTCACAGATAACACACACACACACACACACACACACACACACACACACACACACACACACACACACACACACACACACACACACACACACACACACATAAATAGAGAGAGAGAGAGTTGCTTGAATGTTCTTTTTCTCGCTTTTCGTACGTTTCTTTACTGACTGTTTTTCTTCACTGAAAAAAAGAAAAATACTTAGGAAAATGCAGCAATATTCCTGTAAGCATCCATGGAAGTAAGGATGCCACTCAAAATTATTCCTAGCCCTCCCCCAGCCCCCCAGCCCCCGCCCCCCTTCCTGTAAGGGATCTGAATGCTAAAGACGTAACTCGGTCTTACAGGTCCATTTTTTGGTTTCGTATGTACGGGGTTTTTTGTTTGTCTGTTTGGATTGTTGTTGTTGTTGTTGTTGTTGTTGTTGTTGTTGTTGTTCTGATTTATTATTGCTGTTAGATCTCTTTGTTATCGTTAATTAAAATCTCAAACACACACAAAGACCCACGCAGTTGTGTATTCACACAAACACTTGTGTCCGTGCTTTGGTAGACCTGTACGCGTTGCATTCTCTCTGCTCTCATATCTCTCTCTCTCTCTTCTCTCTCATCTCTCTCTCTCTCTCTCTCTCTCTCTCTCTCTCTCTCTCTCTCTCTCTCTCTCCTCTCTCTCTCTCTGAAGTCAAACAGAAGTGAGGAGCCAACAGAAATAGCCATATTCAAGACAAGACAGCGTGTTTCATTGTGAGAGAAGGGCTACAGATGCTGCCACAAAGGTTCGGAGCTCCAAATAGAAGGTTGACATTCACTCCAAAAGTTTACTTCTTAAAACTTCTTCTTTTTCTTCTTCTTCTTTTTCTTTTTCTTTTTCTTGTTGTTGTTGTTGTTGTTGTTGTTGTTGTTCTTCTTCTCTTCTTCTTTTTCTTCTTTCTTCTTCTCTTCTTCTTCTTCTTCTTCTTTGCCTTTTGTTCTTCTTTGCATTTTTTCTTCTTCTTCTTCTTCTTCTTCTTCTTCTTCTTCTTCTTCTTCTTCTTCTTTCTTCTTCTCTCCCTCTTTGCTTCTTCTTCTTTCATCTTCTTCTTTGCATTCTCTCTTCTTCTTCTTCTTCTTCTTCTTCTTCTTCTTCTTCTTCTGCATTCTTCTTCGCATTCTTCTTCGCATTCTTCTTCTTTCTTCTTCTTCTTCTCTTCTTCTTCTTCTTCTTCTTTCTTCTTCTTCTTCTTCTTCGCTTTCTTCTTCGCATTCTTCTTCTTCTTCTTCTTCTTCTCATTCTTCCTTCTTCTTCTTCTTGCATTCTTCTTCTTCTTCTTCTTCTTCGCATTCTTCTTCTTCTTCTTCTTCGCATTCTTCTTCGCATTTTTCTTCTTCGCATTTCTTCTTCTTCTTCTTCTTCCTTCTTCTTCTTCTTCTTCTTCTTCTTCTTCTTCTTCTTCTTCCTTCTTCTTCCATTCTCTTCTCTTCTTCTTCTTCTTCGCATTCTCTCTTCTCATTCTTCTTCTGCATTCTTCTCTTCCTTCCTCTCCTTCTTCTTCTCTCCTCCTCCTCCTTCCTCCTCTCTCCTCCTCCTTCCTCCTCTCCTCCTCCTCCTTCCTCTTCTTCTTCCTCTCTTCTCCTTTCCGTTCCTTAAATCCCTTTTCTTCGAAATGTTCTTTCACCTCTACCATCTCCTTTTTTCACATCCTCTCACTTTTCTTTCATGTATAACGTTCATGTTTTGATCCACAGCTGACAGTAAGACATTGGAGATAACGTTTGGTAGTACATAGAAAGATTGAAAGGAGAAAGAGAAAAAAGAACGAATGGAAAAAGTTACGAGGAGGAAAGGAGAAGAGGAGAGAGAGGTGGAGAGAGAGAGGGAGAGATAGAGAGAAGAGGAGAGAGAAGAAGGAGAGAGGAGAAGGAAGAGGAGGAATAGGAGAGAGAGGAGAGAGAGAGAGAGAGAGAGAGAGAGAGAGAGAGAGAGAGAGAGAGAGAGAGAGAGAGAGAGAGAGAGAATTGAATTGAATTGAATTGAATTGAATGAATTTTAATGTGAAAATGAATTTTATTTAAAGAGGGTAATGGATAAGCAAACATGCTTTTCTACAAACAGCCATCTGGAGAAAGAGAGAGGCATCATTTTTTTCGGTGTGTGTGTGTGTGTGTGTGTGTGTGTGTGTGTGTGTGTGTGTTGTGTGTGTGTGTGTGTGGTGTGTGTGTGTGTGTGAGGGGGGTTTTGTTGGTAAAAGTTTGTTGCACACGCTTGCGCACTCCATATTATCAGCTTGCGTTTGCTCCGTATGAAAAATTATGAAAGACATGAATTACCATTGTACATGATGCTCCCCGCTGCAGGTATTTGTGGTGAATCATTCAATCAATCAACCATTCAATCCTATCAATCATTCAATCAATCTATCAATCAATCAATCAATCTCTCTGAATGATGTTGTGTGTTGGTGCAGGTGTTCGTGGTGAATCAATCACTCTATCATTTAATCAATCAACCAACCAATCAATCACTCAATCAACTAATCATTCAATTAATCAATCAACAAGTCAACCAATCAATCAATCTGTCAATCTACCAATCAATCAATCAATCCCTCTACGATGTTTGTCTGGAGCAGGTGTTTGTGGTCAATCAATTAATCAGTCATTCAATCAGCGATGTTGTATGTCGGTGGTAGATGTTCGTGGTGACTCAATCAATCAATCAATAAATCACTCGCTCAACATATCAGTCATTCAATCAATAATGTTATGTGTCAGTGCAGTATTTGTTGTGAATCACTCACTCAATCAATCACTCAATCAACAATGCTGTGTGATGTTGCAGGTGTTTGTGGCGGTGTTCTCGGTGACCAAGGGGGACGCCTTCAGACTGGTGTACGGCACGGACAGTTTCGGCAACACCTGTGACGAGGACAACTCGGCCCGCGCCATCCCCAATGTGCCCTTCTCCGGACAGAACCTCAAGGGACGCCCGTACGTTCTGACTGCCGCCCTGCCGGCCTTTGTTCTCTGTCTGTGTCCTCCTTGCTTTCTGTCTTCTTATGCCAGTTTTGTTGGGGGTTTTGTTTGTTTTTTTAGAGTTTTCGTCTCTGGTTGGCTGACTGTACAACGGTCTATGGTTACTGCAAGTCTCTCTGTCCCTTTAAGAGAGACAGACAGACAGAGGTTTTGATATAATGGTTTACCTTCTTTAACATGTGTATACATGTATTGTGTGTGTGATTGTTGTAAAGAATAGATTAATATTAATGAATACATATGTGTGTGCGTATGCGCGCGCTCGCGCGTGTGTGTGTGTGTGGGGGGGGTGATTTTAAGCCAAATCCAGCCTTGTAATCTGTCCATGTAAACATATTTGCTTCAATATAATCAATAAAACATGGAGTAATAAGAAAGCTAAATCCTCCTTACGCCAACCAATTCACACGGAAAGCTTAATAGTTGATAGGCAATCATTTGCATGCTTTTTTGTGGAGCTAGAATATGTTCATTTTATTCCCAAAGTTATGTGTGTTTTATACATATATAATCTGGGGGAAAAAATTGTGTGAACTCTCACCCAGAGCTACTTCCAGACTACTAGTTCAAAAGCTTCAACCCCCAAGCTATGTTACTACTCCCGAACATAACAACTCCATAACGTAACGTTAACACCTCTCTGCCCGAGGTGACTGAATGGCTTGATGTGGATGTGGATGTGTTTGCCTTGGGGAACAGAGTGAATGTTGACATGGATCTTTCTTTTTTTTTTTTTTTTACTTTGGGAAACTGACTGAATGTCTTGATGTGGATGTAACTGGGTTTTTTTTTAATTGGGAAAACTGACTGCGAATGTCATAGTGTAGATATTGATGTGGGTCTTTTTGCCCCGGAGAACTGACTGAATGTTATGATGTGGATGTGGTTTGTTTTGCCTTGAGGAGCAGACTTTATGTCATGATGTGGATGTTGATGCGGATGGGTTTCCCTAGAGTTACTGATTGAATGCCTTGATTTAAATCTTTTTACCTTGAGGAACTGGCTGCATGTCTGAATGTGGATGTGGATGTTGATGTGGATGCGTTCCCCTCGAGTAACTGAATGTCTTGAATTAGATTTTTTACCTTGAAGAACTGGCAGCATGTCTTGATGTCTGAATGTGGATATGGATTTTCTTGCCTTGAGGAACTGGCCGCATGTCTGAATGTCTTGCTGTGGACAGGTACGTGTTCTTCATGGACGTGACGGACCCGGACAACTCGCTGACGCTGTGTGTGAACAAGTGCCCGGAGAAGCAGCTGCGGTCGCGCGTGGAGGTGTTCAGCTTCTCTGAGCAGACGGGGTCGCTGCTGTGCCGCTACGACCTGCAGCCCGTACACTACTTCCTGGCCAACAACACTCAGCAGGGCCCCTGCCCCCTCCTGCCTGTCTATGAGAGGTGAGGCACAGGGGGGAGTGATGGGGGGGAGTGATGGGTGGGGGGGAGGGGGAGTAGGTGGAGGAAGTGGGTATGGGTGACTTTGATTCTGGGGGGGGGTGTAGGAGTGGGTGTGGGTGTGTGGTGTCAGTGTGTGTGTGTGGGGGGGGGATTGAGTGTGTGTATGTGTGTGTGTGTTGTGGTGTGGTGTGTGTGTATGTGTGTGGGGGGAGTGAGTGTGTGTGTGTATGTGTGTGTGTGTGTGTCTGTGTCTGTATCTGTGTGTGACTGCGTATGCGGGTGCGTATAGGTGGGTGGGGGTGGGCATTGAATATTATACCGTTTTGTACATAGTGATCATTGAACATATCCTGTCCCACCAGAATGCTGAAGTGTTCTACAGTTCTGTACATAGTGATCATTGACATATCCCGCTACAGCAGAATGCTGAAATGTGACATTTCTGCACATAGTATTCATTGACATATCCTATCCCAGCAAAATACTGAAATATACAGTTCTGCACAAAGTGATCAGGGCACCTCTCTCTCCCTGTGTGTTGCAGCAAGCCTCTGCTGAACCGCTGCATCCCGGTGCAGATCCTGTCCTCTGTGTGTGTGTGTGTGGGGGGGGGGGGGGGGGGGTTATTGAATGTTATACCGTTCTGTACATAGTGATCATTGACATACCCCGCTACAATAGAATGCTGGAATGTGACACAGTTCTGTACATAGTGATCACTGACATACCCCGCTACAGCAGAATACAGAAATGTGACATGGCACCTCTCTGTTGCAGCAAGCCTCTGCTGAACCGCTGCATCCCGGTGCAGCTGCTGTCGTTCGACAAGTGGGTGTCCACCAACATCATCGCCTACCTCAACAAGGCCGACATCTTCCAGAAGGTGCTGGGGGACCTGTACGCCAGCTGGCAGGAGATGATCGCCCTCTGCTTCGTGGCTTTTGGTACGTGCTGCCTGTCTGTATGTGTCCTGTCTGCTGTGTCACAGCTTCATGTCTGTCCTGTCTGTGTCACAGCTTCATGTCTGTCCTGTCTGTGTGTCACAGCTTTGTGTCTGTCCTGTCTGTGTGTCACAGCTTTGTGTCTGTCCTGTCTGTGTGTCACAGCTTTGTGTCTGTTCTGTCTGTGTGTCACAGCTTTGTGTCTGTCCTGTCTGTGTCACAGCGTTGTGTCTGTCCTGTCTGTGTCACAGCTTTGTGTCTGTCCTGTCTGTGTGTCACAGCTTTGTGTCTGTCCTGTCTGTGTGTCACAGCGTTGTGTCTGTCCTGTCTGTGTCACCACCTTCATGTTTAATGTTGGTGAAATGTTTGTTGTTGTTGTTTTTTTGTTTGTTTGTTCGTTTTTTTCCCCTTTTCTTTCTTTTGTTGGTTTTATTGTTTGGCTAGGGATTTCTCTTTGTTTTTTTAGGTGGGGGTGGGTTTGTGTGGTTTGGGTGTTTTTTGTTTGGTGTGGGGTTTTTTTCTTTATGATAGCTGGCTTGATGGAAAAAAGCAAATCGATGCTTATTCAATGTACCATCTGAAAATAAAACTTTGATTGATTGATTGATCCTCTTTGACCATAACCTCCAACACAGCAGAGGAGGCAGCTGCTGTATCGAAAACTGGGCAGAAATTTGATTATAGTAGAGGTGCCTTGCCCACAGCACACCCCCACTCTCTCGGCCAAGAGGGCATAAGAACAATCAGCGTTGGAGATGTTCTCCAAAGGCCAACTAGCCCCCAGGGCTGCAGTACATAAGGACTGTGCAAGTCGAGCCTCCTAGTCAGAGAGTCCTAGTCGATCACTAAAGACTAAGCTGTAAAGTGGAATTCTTTGAGTGGAAAGCCACTGGTCATACAGCCACTCACTTTGTTGTTGCCCCCAGCGTCAATGGCTTAATCAACAACTTGGATAAAACCTAGGCTGTTAGCAGAAGGGACACAAGAAGAAGGGTGGCAGGATGGTTAAAACGTCCACTTGCCTAACAAGTAAACCGCGAGGCTCTGGGTTCGATTCGCAGCCTTGCCCATCCCATGCCACAGTCTGGATCGGTGGTCTAGAGGTAACGAGCCTTCTGGAAAGCCAAAACTCCGGGTTTGGACATGGTCCGGTTCGATCCCCGTTTGTGCCCCAATTTTTCCCCCGTCCACTTGACCATGAGTGATGGTCGGGTGTTGGATGAGACGATAAACCGATGTCCCCATGTGCAATACGCATATAGCGCGCGTAAAAGAACCCACAGCAACAAAGAGAGTTGTCCCTGGCAAAATTCTGTTGAAAAAAGCCACTCTGATAGGAAAACAAACACCCGTGTAGCCAGGAAAAAGAAAAAAATAATGGGTGGCACTGCTCTTGTGGCGACGCGCTCTCTGCATGGAGAGCGGCCCGAATTTCACGCAGAGAAATCTGCCGTGACTTTAAAGAGGTATACAAATACAAATAACATTCTCATCTCCAGACAGTTTCTTCTTACACACACAAAACCTGTGTCTGCTGAAGCGGTGGTATTGTACTGCCCCAGTGTGTTTGGTATGTTTGTTGTCACTCACACCCTTTATTTTATTGTCAGTTATTTACAACTAGAGAGAAATACAGGGGAAGTGTATGTTTGCTGTTACCCACACCCTTTATTTATTGTCAATTATTTACAACAGAGAAATGACAAGGAGGAAGTGTATGTTTGCTGTCACCCACGCCCTTTATTTATTGTCAAATATTTACAACTGGAGAGAAATGAACAAGGAGGAAGTGTCTGCCTGTAAGAAAAGAGAGGTGTGTATTGATTGAAGAGGGTTTACCACAAGGGCAACATCTTCAGGTTACTGCAGGCAGTATTGATTGTGGAGAAGGCGAGTGGTTAGTTAGTTAGCCACACTTGTGGGCAAGAGAAAAGCTAGCAGCGAGCTTGTGGCAGGCCTTCATTACGCTGTCCTTGTGCTGTGCTGATCACAAACACACCACCACACGCGCGCGCCGCGCGCGCGCGCAATACACACACACATACATATATATACACCGGGATACACACATATACACACAAAGACACACACGCACACTCACACATACACACACATGCACACACACACACATATATACACACACAGAGACACACAAACACAGACACA
The DNA here is from genome assembly GCA_030674155.1 of Stramonita haemastoma. Taxonomy (NCBI): domain Eukaryota; kingdom Metazoa; phylum Mollusca; class Gastropoda; order Neogastropoda; family Muricidae; genus Stramonita; species Stramonita haemastoma. Next base: position 59,607,422 of record CM060322.1, read on the forward strand.
GACACAGACAGACAGACAGACAGACAGACAGACAGACACACACACACACACTCACAACACACACACACACACACACACACACACACACACACACACACACACACACCACACACACCACACACACACACACACACACACACACACACACTGCTGGGCCTGTATGAAGCAGGCAACACCTTGTAGTGCTGCAGATTGAGGCAGATAATTAGTGTAATGGTCACACACACATACAACATACACACACACACAGACACACACACTCCACACACAGAGAGAGGCACATACACACATACACACACAGACACACACACATACACACACACACTCTCACACACATACAGGCACATATGCATGCACATGTACATGCTCGAACACATGTTTGTGTGCAGACACACTCTCTCTCTCTCTCTCTCTCTCTCTCTCTCTCTCTCTCTCTCTCTTCTCTCTCTCTCTCTCTCTCCTCTCTCTCTCTCTCTCTCCTCTCTCTCTCTCATATATATATATTATATATAAGATATAATAGATAATAGATAATAAAGATGATAGATAGATATATATAATATATATATATATATATATATATAATATATATATATATATATATAAACTGGCATAGTTTCTTGTTCTTGATATTTCATTATTCTTGTTATTGTTTAGTTTAAGGAGTTTTTTTATCTTGATGTTATCTCCGATAAAGGCGGGGATTGGGTGTAAAAAAGCAACATGAGTGCTTATTCATTATCCTCGAATAAAAAAAATTGCCTTGCATTGCCTTGCATTGCCTTGCCTTGCATTGCCTTGCATTGCCTTGCATTGCCTTGCATTGCATTGCCTTGCCTTGCCTTGCCTCTCTTTTCTTGTTTCTTTCTTTCATTTTTTTTTTTGCAATTTTTCCAAAATAGTTTCTTGCTTTGAATACCACGTTTATTTTACTTCTTTGGAGTTCGCCAGTTTTGTGGATGTTCACTATCAAAGTGAGAAATGAGAGTAAACAGACTGCAATATTATGGGTTTTATTTCAGTTAACAGTTTTGGTTTCTTACTCAACGGGACTTTTTTTTTAATTCATTATTTAAAATTTTGTTTCGTTTGTTCTTATGTTAAACTATCTTCTCTTTGTCTGTTTTTTTTTCTTTCATCTATTTAATTATTTATTCTTTTATGAAGAGGATAATGGAATAAGCACTCATGTGCTTTGTTTACATCCAGTCCCCGTGTGTATGAAGTTTTGTCAATGTTGTCATCTATTCTCATCAGCACATTGTTTATATTCCTTTCTGTTGGGGCGGAGGGGGGCGAGGGGGTTGTAACCTTTTGACCTTTTTGCATCATCTTGATACATTAGCATGGTGCAATCCCTCGTAAGGGCTGGAACTGGCTACTGAAGAACAAATGAATAATGAATCAAAGAATAAATAAATAAATAAACAAATAAACAAAAAGCCCTTGACCGCTTATTCATTATCCTCGGAATAAAACAAGATTGTTTTGCTTTGCCTTACTTTGCCTTGCTTGCTTGCCTTGCCTTGGCCTTGCCTTGTCTTGGCCTAGCCTTGCATGGATTGCCTTGTCTTGCCTTACTTTGCCTTGCCTTGCCTTGCCTTGGCCTGGCCTTGCCTTGTCCCCTTATCTCCAGTTTCATGCTCCATTGCTCTGTAATAACATGACGCTCCGGACTGTGGTCAGATCCCGTGATAGCTCAGTTGGTAGAGCGGAGGACTGTAGTGGAGATTGCCGAAAGCTATCCTTAGGTCGCTGGTTCGAATCCGGCTCGCGGGAATTTTTTTTTTTTTCGGGTTGGGGGGGGGAGGTGGGGTGTCTAATCTTGCTGTGTAAATTCTACAAATTCTTTTTTTTTTAATAGTGTATTTACTTATTTTTCATGATTTTATTCCCCTCCACCCCACCCCCCAATTATTGTTGTTATTATCATTGTATTTTCTTTAGTTCCTTTTGAGTTTATTTTGTTGTTATAAGTTGTAACAATGTTGTAACTAAATAGTTTTGGGGTGGGGTTTTCTTGGTTACTTTGCTTGTTTGCTTGCTGCTTCATTTCTGTTCGTCTGCTTTTTGTTTAAGTGGATTTTTGGTTGGTTTTGTTTGTTTTTTTGTTTTGTTTTGTTTTTTTGGGGGGTCTTTTGTTTTGTTGTTGTTTTTGTTAGATAGATGGCATGATGAAAAAAAGCTAATTTATTGCTTACTCAATTACCAGAAAATGATTTGATTTGATTTGAACTCTCGTTCGAATTCGGCTCGCGGGAAGTTTTGCTCTTTTCATTGTTTCTTACTTTTATTTTATATATTTGAATACCACGTTTATTTTAGTTGTTTGGAGATCGCCAGTTTTGTGATGTTCACTATCAAAGTGAAAATGAGAGTAAACAGATTGCAATATTATGGGTTTCTTTCAATTAACAGTTTTGGCTTCTTACTCAACTGGACCTTTTTTTTTATTAGTTAACATTTTGTTTTGTTTGATGTTGCGTTCTCTGTTGTTAGACTGTCTTCTCTTTGTTTGTTATTATTATTATTTATTTATTTATTTATTTATTCTTTTATGGAGAGGATAATGGAATAAGTACTCATGTGCATTTTATTACATCCAGTCCCTGTGTGTATGCAGTTTTGTCAATTTTGTCATCCATTCCCATCAGTGCATTGTTTATATTCCTTTCTGTTGGGGGGTGAGGGTTAGGGTTAGGTACCTTATGGCCTTATGTATCATCTTGATGGCATGATGCAATCCCTCATAAGGGCTGGGACTGAGTAGCTAAGAAGAAATAAATAATGAATTAAAGAATAAATAAACAAATAAACAAAAAGCCCTTGACCGCTTATCCATTATCCTCGGAATAAAACAAGATTGTTTTGCTATGCCTTGCTTTGCCTTGGCGTGGCTTGGCTTACCTTGCCTTGCTTGGTCTTGGCTTGCCTTGCTGTGGCTTGCCTTCCCATGGCTTGCCTTCCCGTGCCGTGCCGTGCCTTGCCTTGCCATGGCTTACCTTCCCATGGCTTGCCATGGCTTGCCTTGCCTTCCCGTGGCTTGCCTTGCCGTGCCTTACCTGGTCTTGCCTTGCCGTGGCTTGCCTTGCTGTGGCTTTTTTTTATTTATATTTTTTATTTTATATCGAGGATAACAGAATAAGCAATCATGTGCTTTTTTTCATCCGTCCCCGTGTGTATGCAGTTTTGTAAATCTTGTCATCTGTTCCCACCGGCACACGATGGCCTACTCTTACGAAAAGCGGAACAGGATTTAACGTGTGTGCAAGATGTTCTGCCTTGTTGTGGCTTGGCTTGCCTTGCCTTCCCTGCTCTTGCCTTGCCTTGGCCTGGTCTTCCCTTGCCTTGCTTTGCCTTGCCTTGCCTTGCCTTGCCTTGCCTTGCCTTGTCCTATCTCCACCGTTTCATGCTCCACTGCTCTGAAATAACACTACAGCTCCAGATTGCGGTCAGATCCCGTGATAGCTCAGTTGGTAGAGCGGAGGACTGTAGTGGAGATTGCCGAAAGCTATCCTTAGGTCGCTGGTTCGAATCCGGCTCGCGGGAATTGTTTTTTTTTCGGGGGGGGGGGGGGGGGGAGGAAGGGGGGGGTTTGGGGGGGGGGGGTGGGGTGTCTAGTCTTGCTGTGTACATTCTACAAATTCTTTTTTTTTAATAGTGTGTTTACTTATTTTTCATGATTTTATTCCCCTCCACCCCCACCCCCCAATTATTGTTGTTATTATCATTGTATTTTCTTCTGTTCCTTTTGGGTTTATTTTGTCGTTATAAGTTGTAACAATGTTGTAGCTAAATAGTTTTGGGGTGAGTTTTCTTGGTTACTTTGCTTGTTTGCTTGCTGCTTCATTTCTGTTAGTCTGCTTTTTGTTTAAGTGGATTTTTGGTTGGTTTTTGTTTGTTTTTTTTGTTTTGTTTTGTTTTTTTTGGGGTCTTTTGTTTTCGTTGTTGTTTTTGTTAGATAGATGGCATGATGAAAAAAAGCTAATTTATTGCTTACTCAATATACCATCTGGAAAAAAATTGATTTGATTTGATTTGAACTCTCGTTCGAATCCGGCTCGCGGGAAGTTTTTGCTCTTTTCATTGTTTCTTACTTTTATTTATATATCTTTTGAATACCACGTTTGTCTTAGTTGTTTGGAGATCGCCAGTTTTGTGGATGTTCCCTATCAAAGTGATAAATAGGAGTAAAGATTTGCAATTATCTGTTTATTTCAATTAACAGTTTTTGTTTCTTACTCAACTGGACTTTTTTTTTTATTATTTAACATTTTTGTTTTGTTTGTTGTTTTGGTCTCTGTTGTTAGACTATCTTCTCTTCGTTTGTTATTATTATTTA
>CM060322.1:59619263-59636763 GCA_030674155.1 Stramonita haemastoma
TGTTGTTGTTGGTGGTGGTGGTGGTGGTCCTGCTGCTGCTGCTGCTGATGTCAAATTTTTTTAATAATTTAACTCAGAGTACAGCGCAATACAACACAGTACAATACAAAACAGTACAGTAACAATACAATATAGTACAGTACACTGTCTCTCACCTGCACCTATGCCGGCCACTGTTTCAGTTCCTGCTGCTGCTGATGTCAATTTTCTTAATTTAATTCAGAATACAATGCAATACCACACAGTACAATGCAAAACAGTACAGTACAATACACTACAATACAAAACAGTACAGTACAGCACAGTACAATACAACACTATACAGAACAGTAAGTATAATGCAGTACACTGTCTCTCACCTGCACCCATGCCGGTCCCTGTTTCAGTTCCTGCTGCTGCTGGTGCTGATGGCGATGTGGCGACGGCTGTCGGTGGTGATGGGCTTGTTCCGGGAGGCGGGCAGCTGCGTGTCCTCCGTTCCCATGGTGATGGTGCAGCCCGTGCTCACCTTCCTCCTCCTCCTCCTCTTCTTCGTCTACTGGGTCATCATCCTGGCCTACCTCTCCACTGCAGGTAACCCTCCCCCTACCTGTCTCTCCACTGCAGGTAACCCCCTACTGTCTCTCTACTGCAGGTAACCCCCTACCTTCTCCACAGCAGGTTAGCCAGGCAGAAACACAGTGCATATGCGTGTGTGTGTGTCACCCTATGTGAGACATTCGACCCGCTGCTAACATGTGTATGCATAATTTATAGAGTATTCCTTTGACGGTCACAGTGCGTGTCTGGGAGTGGGTGTCATAGCAGTGTCAGTGGCAGTGAAGGGTGTGGTATCTAAAAAGGGTTATGTCTGTGTGTGTGTGTGTGTGTGTGTGCAGTGTCAGTAGTCTGGCAATGCTGTGTGTCTGGCTGTGTCAGTTGTCTGGCAATGGCTGTGTGTCTGGCTGTGTCAGTATGTCTGGCAATGGCAGTGTGTGTCTGGCAGTGTCAGTATGTCTGGCAGTGGCAGTGTGTGTCTGTGTCATGGTCTGCAGTGCAGTGTGTGTCTGAGTGTCAGTGTGTCTGGCAGTGTCATTGTCAGAGGGGTGTGTTGTATCTACAGAGGGGGTGTCTGTGTGTGTGTGTGTGTGTCTGGCAGAGAAGGCCACCGTTGACCAGTTGGGCTTTGTCCGATACACAGAGCACGAGCTGGTCACCTACTTCTGGTGGTTCCACATGGCGGGGCTGGTGTGGGGGGCTCAGTTCCTGGTGGCCTGCCAGCAGTTCGTCGTCTCCAGCACCGTGGCCGAGTGGTACTTCACCAGGTCGGTGAGGGGTGTGTGTGTGTGGGGGGGGGGGGGGGGTCGGTTCTGTGTTTGTGTGTGTGGTGTACTTAATGTTGAGAATGAAGGGGGGCAAAGTTTGTGTGTGTGTTTGTGAGTTGTGTGTGTGTGTGTGTGTGTGTGTGTGTGTGTGTGTGTGTGTGTGTGTGTGTGTGTGTGTGTGTGTGTGTGTGTGAAAGAGCTATCCAACAACTGTTGTAATGAGGATTTAGACACACATCTTCGATTTTTTTGTTTAAAAGAAAAACAAAAAACTTTTTTTATCAAAGTTGATGATAGGCATAAAAGATTTCAACAGCTGATGCTAGGTCTACATAAAGCCCAATAGTGTGGTTTCCGTTTGATTTCCTGACTGTGGCATGGTGACTAGGGTGATAATTGGGCTGGTGACTGTGATATGGTAACTGTATGGTGATAATTGGCGTGGTGACTGTGATGGGTGGATAATTGGCGTAGGTGACTGTGATATGGTGACTGGGGTGATAATTGGCGTGGTGACTGTGATATGGTGACTGGGGTGATAATTGGCGTGGTGACTGTGATATGGTGACTGGGGTGATAATTGGCGTGGTGACTGTGATATGGTGACTGTGGGTGATAATTGGCGTGGTGACTGTGATATGGTGACTGGGGTGATATGGGCGTGGTGCTGGATAGGTGACTGGGGTGATAATTGCGTGGTGACTGTGATATGGGTGACTGGGTGATAATTTGCAGTGGCAGTTGATTAATAATATGGTGACAGGGTGTAATTTGTCGTGTGACTGTGATAGTACTGGGGTGATAATTGCGTGGTGCTGTGATATGGTGACTGGGGTGTATTGGCGTGTGTCTGTCAGTCTGTTTTCGTGGTGACTGTGATCAGTCTCGTTGACTGTGATTGGTGACTGGGGTGATAAGTCTGTCGTTTCGTTACTCGTGCATGTACTTGGTGTTTCGTGTGACTTGATCTGTATTGTATGGGATATGCGTGTGCCTGTGTGCAGAACATGCGGCGCTGGCGCAGTGCTGGGGGCGATGCGGCTGGTGGTGTACCACTGGTCATGCCTGCGCCTGTCTCACGCTCTTCAAGCTGCCCGCATCTCTGCATCTACATCCAACAAGTCAGTCTCTCCTTCTTTTCCTTCAGTCTTCCTTTCTTTCCTTCAGTCTCTTTCTTGTCCCTATCGTTATCGTCTTTCGTGTTTGGTCACAACACTGTGCTTTTCTCTTCAGTTGTTATCATGAGTGTTTCTTGGTTTAACGACATGTTTATTCAGAAAAAGAACCACGATAATTATACACATAAGACATTGAGAGCAACAACAAGCGAACAGCTTATAATGTGCTCGGAGTTGTGTTTGTTATCCTTATCTGTGTTGTCTTTTGGTTTTGGTCACAAGACTGTACTTTTTTTCTGGTTCTGATGATGAGTACAGTGTGTTGGGGGGGACTGGGGGGCCTAGTGTGTTTTGTGTGTGTTTGTATGCGTGGTGTGTGTGTGTGTTGTTTGTATGGTGTGTGTGTGTGTGTGTGTGTGTGTGTGTGTGTGGCGCGCACGCTCGCGTGCGCGTGTGTGTCTGTGTGTGTATATGTGTGTGTGTGTGCATGTGTGTGTGTACGTGTGTGTGTGTGTGCGTGTGTGTGTGTGCGTGTGTGTGTGTGTGTGTTTTGCTAATTAATTGTTTGGCTGGATGGGTGTCTTTGTAAGGGGAAATGCTTTTTTGTGTGTTTTGATGATGATGATGTCATGGTGATGTCTTGGTGATGTCATAGTGATGTCATGGAGGTGTGAAGAAAAGTGATGGTGATGTGATGAAAGGTGTGGTGGTGGTGTGCAGGTGTAAGAGAGTGGACAGTGTGTGCGGACACCTGTGCAGCAAGTGCTGCTGCTGCTGCCTGTGGTGTGTGGAGAAGTGCCTCCGCTACCTCAACGCCAACGCCTACACCGTTATAGGTAGGGAACCACCCTCACACAGCCTTTTTCTCTTGTTTGTTTTTGTTTTGTTCTCTGCTAGAGCTCTGAGTTCACTGATGGTCAGATCTCTGTGTGTGCAATCGTTTCCCCACCCCCCTCCTCCACCACTGTTTAGTTAGCCGTATTCCAACTTCAGGTATGTAACTCTTTTGTGTTAGTCTTTAGATAAAATACCATAGAATACTTTAATAAATCATGAAAAATCACACACACGTGCGCGTCCACACTTGCATGCACGCACACACGCGCACGCACGCATGCGCGCATGCACGCACGCACTCACAACAAACACACTCATATACACACAAAAAACACATACACACCTGTATAAAATCCCTTTTTACAGGATAGATGTTAAATCGAAGACACACACTGATACATACACACAATCATTCGCGTATGCACGCACACATACACACGCAGGCTCACACACACACACACACACACACCACACACCACACACACACCACACACACACACGCACACACACACACACAACACACAACAATGCTTGGCTATGTGTTGTAGTTATGTGTGCTACAGAAGCCTGTTTTGACCTGCTGACTGTTGTTGGTTGCAGCTGTGACGGGCAGTAATTTCTGCACATCATCAAAAAGGGTGAGTACAGGAACCAGGCTTGAATCTGGCTGTGCATAGTTAGTTCCCTTTGTAACCACGCACTTTTCTCTATCTTATCTTTCTTCTTTGTTTTATCTTTTAATTTTTGCTCTTTACTTCCAGATGTTTGTACACTTAAGTGAGGAAACTGGTGCTAAGTCCTTGTCACATTTGAGTTTTGTTTGATCTGTGTAACTGAAAGTGACTTGATCTGTGTGTTTGTTGTGTGTGTGTGTGTGCATGCGTGCGTGCGTACGTGCGTGTGTGCGTGCGTGTGTGCGTGCGTGCGTGTGTATGTGTGTGTGTGTGTGTGTTGATGTTGTTGTTGTAGGTTCCAACATCCTACATAACAGAAAACAATACAGTGCATGGCATGTGTGTGATGTTGTTGCAGGCGTTCAACATCCTGGTCAGTAACGGTCAGCGGGTGGCGGCCCTCAACAGCATAGCGGACCTGCTGCTCTTCGTGGCCAAACTGGCCGTCATGGCCGCCACCGGCTCGTGGGCCTCGTCTGGCTCAAGGTACAGTGATCATCAGAACAGTTAAGTTGTGTTGTTTTGTATTGTTTTGGAGATGTTTTCGCAAACCTCTTGGTATCTCATTCAGAGATCACATCACTAAAGATGAAGTGAAAACCAGAATTGAAAACGCTATGGAAATAGGGGGACGGGGTAGCCTAGTGGTCAGAACATTACATTCGCAATTTGACGACCTGGGTTCGATTCACGTTCGAGGTACTTTTTTCCCCTGGTGTGCTGACTCCACTCTCCCAAAAAGTCCTTTGAATGAGACTGTAAACCGAGGCGCCGTGTGCGAACGCACGCAGAACATCTTGCGTACACGTTAAATACTGTTCCGTTTTTTTGAAAGAGTAGGCCATTGTGTGCCGGTGGAAACAGATGACAAGATGTATAAAACAGCATGCATACGGGGACTGGATGTAAAAAAAAAAAAACACTTGAGTGGTTATTCCGTTATCCTCGATATAAAAGAGTGAATAAATAAGTGAATTGTATTATTTTTGTATAGATTTGTATTGTATTTTATTGTATTGTACATGCTTTCGCAAACATGTTGATATCTCATACAGAGATCACATCACTAACGAGGAAGAGAAAAGCAGAACAGAAAACGCCATCGAAGAGTTCCTGGCTTCAGTGAAAGAAAGTGAAATAAGGTACAGGCATGTCACACAAACATCATGGACTGGCCAAGACTGTCCTACAGGGAACAGTAAGGGGAGGGAGATGAAGAGGCGACAGAGAAAACGATGGGAAGACAACATCAGAGAGTGGAGGGGCCCTTATCTCCTGTTACCCTGGGAGCCCGGGGCAGAGCTTTTACCGCAGCTCTTGATCGTGTGATGTTCCCGTCATAGGTCATAATGATGGGATATTTCATGGAGACAACAGAGCCACCTGTTGTCCCGCCCCGTCCTGGTAGGAACATCGCCAGTCGGTCCGGGGTTGCTATGGTAGCTAACCCCCTATCCGCCACCCGGGGACCATCTGGTTGAGGACGGTCGCCTCGCCAGAGATGATGGCTTCTGTCCTTAAGAGTCTGCACAGTCCCTCAGTTTATTTATCGACAATGTGACTGTCATGGCTTAAAGTTTCTGTTTCTTTGCATTGCTCAAATGCTTTAACTTTGATTATATCTTTATGGTGTTTATATGTCGTAACATGCGCGTTCACATACCTATGCACGCACGCACGCATGCACAGCATGCGCGCACGTGCACGCGGATAAAGGCATTCTATGTCTGTTTTTATGTAACTTGTTTTATGATGTTTTTCAGTTGTTTTTGTGTGTGTGTCAAAGTCAAAGTCAGTCTTGTTTGTGTGTGTGTGTGTGTTGTGTGTCGTGCGTGCGTTCGTGCGCACAGCGTTCGTGTACCGAGCGTCGTGCGTACGTGTGTGTGTGTGGTGCGTGCGTGTGTGGGGTAGAGGGGTGTCTGCAAGTGTGTGTGTGTGATGTGTGGTACGCGCCCGTCTGTGTATACGGTGTGGTTTGTGTGCGTGCATGCGGTGTGTGTATAGTGTGTGTGTTTGTGTGGTTGTGTGTGTGTGTGTGTGTGTGTGTTAGCATACAGGCAAACCTATAGGGAGAGGAGATGGGCGCCGCCCTCAATATGCCGGCCCCTAGAGAAGCTGAGGTCTCTGGTGCCTTGCTCTCCTATGACGGCCTAGGTTATGGGACACCTTTACCTTAATCTCTACATATACTGATGATGGACGTGTCCATAACTGGTGGTGGGTTATGATGTGGGGTTTGTCATTGTGTTGCAGAGCCGCAGTGATCTGCATTTCTTTGCCATTCCTATCCTCCTTGTCTGTGTCTTTGCTTACTTCGTGGCCCACTGCTTTCTCTCTGTCTATGAGGTGAGTGCTTAGTCTGTCTGTCTGTCTGTCTGTCTGTCTGTCTGTCTGTCTGTCTCGTCTGTCTGCCTGTCTCTCTGTCTCCTGTCTCTGTCTGCTCTTGCTCTCTCTGTCTCTCTGCCTGTCTCTCTGTCTCTCTGTCTCTCTGCCTGCTCTGCTCTCTCTTCCTGTCTGTCTCTCTGTCTGCTACTGCTGTCTGCCTTTTTCCTCCTGTCTGTCTCGTCTTCTTCTTCTCGTCTCTCTCTGTCTCTCTCTTCTCTCTCCTCTCTCTCTCTTCTCTCTCTCTCTCTCTCTCTCTTCTCTCTCTCTCTCTCTCTCTCTCTCTCTCTCTCTCTCTCTCTCTCTCTCTCTCTTCTCTCTCTCTCTCCCTCTCTCTCTCTCCCTCTCTCTCTCTCTCTCTCTCTCTCTCTCTCTCTCTCTCTCTCTCTCTCTCTCTCTCTCTCTCTCTCTCTCTCTCTCTCTCTCTCTCCCTCTCTCTCTTCTCTCTCTTCTCCCTCTCTCTCTCTCTCTCTAACTGATCTTATGGTGTTCTTATTTAGTCCTGTGTGCATTTTCCCAAGGTTTATTGATTGGTTTGTTTATATGTGTGTTTACAAGGACAGATTGTAACACTGGACTTGTCCTAAAAACTTTTTTCCTTGCATAGTAAAGAGAGTTCATTCATTCATTCATTCATTTATGCATGCATTCATTCATTCATTCATCCTTCCTCTCATTCCTTCATTCAGTCTCATTCTTCTCTCCTCTCTTTTCCCCCCTGTTAGTATAAAATAGAATCCCCACATACTGGAAATTCTATGCTAGAAAATCCCTCTTTTCTATCCTTCTCTTTGTTGCTGCCCAGTTTCTTTTCTTCCTGTTACCTCCCTCTGGTCCCTTCTCCAGCCTTTTTTTTCTCAGAAAGACTTCAAAGTTAACTATATTTTCTTTAAAAAAAGAACAACAACATTAAACAAACAAACAAAATTTTTTAAACTATATTTTCTTTCATGCCAAAGTCGAATGTGCTAGGCCTGACAGTGAGCAGCACAGTGTATTTTCTCTCATGACAGACAACAATAGTTGCTGCCTGAGCGTTCAACAAAAATGGATTCCTTCTTGTTATGTTTCAGATGGTGATGGATGTCTATTGTTATGTTTCAGATGGTGAAGGATTGTTGTTGTTATGTTTCAGATGGTGATGTTGTTATGTTTCAGATGGTGTTGTTGTTGTTGTTGTTGTTGTCTTCAATTTTACGTCTGTTCACTCTTAGTGATATTAGACGGGGAAAAAAAAAAAAAAAAAAAACACAAAAAAAAAAAAAAAAAAAAAAAAACACCTCAAAAACATGTCACCTTCCACCCTAAAAAAACAACAACAACCACCAACAAATACAAACAAACAAACAAACAAAAACCCAGCCCATAAGGAAACTTGGTTATGCAATAGAAATAACAGAAATAAATATAAGAACTCATTAACGTTAATGTAACTATAACAAATGTCCTATCGGACTGTGATAGAGACCCTTTACAATTTCAAATGCCAAGTTTAAATTACTGAATATGCTGGTGAGAGAGTTTTCAGAAAAATTGGGCATGAAAGGCTTTACACTCTTGCAGTCAAAAAGTATATGAATATTAGTGATATTCTCACCACACAAACATTTACCATTTTTGCTGAACTTGTTATCAATGCGTTTAGTTTCATTCTATAAAATAGTGCATTAATTCTTCTTGATGTGAAAACATTTACACAAGTCTTCAGATGGTGTTGTTATGTTTCAGATGATGCTGTTATGTTTCAGATGGTGATGTTGTTATGTTTCAGATGGTGATGGATTGTTGTTATGTTTCAGATGGTGATGGATTGTTGTTATGTTTCAGATGGTGATGGATTGTTGTTGTTATGTTTCAGATGGTGATGTCGTTGTTATGTTTCAGATGGTGATGAATTGCTGTTGTTATGTTTCAGATGGTGATTGGTGATGGGTTGTTGTTGTTATGTTTCAGATGGTGATGAATTGCTGTTGTTATGTTTCAGATGGTGATGAATTGCTGTTGTTATGTTTCAGATGGTGATGTTGTTGTTATGTTTCAGATGGTGATGAATTGCTGTTGTTATGTTTCAGATGGTGATGGATTGTTGTTGTTGTGTTTCAGATGGTGATGTTGTTGTTATGTTTCAGATGGTGATTTGCTGTTGTTATGTTTCAGATGGTGATGGATTGTTGTTGTTATGTTTCAGATGGTGATGTTGTTGTTATGTTTCAGATGGTGATGAATTGCTGTTGTTATGTTTCAGATGGTGATGTTGTTGTTATGTTTCAGATGGTGATGAATTGCTGTTGTTATGTTTCAGATGGTGATGTTGTTGTTATGTTTCAGATGGTGATGGACGCCTTGTTGTTATGTTTCTGTGAAGACTGTGACATGAATGACGGCAGCCCTGAGAGACCCTACTTTGCCAATAAACGCCTTATGGTCAGTCACCACCACCACCACCACCACAAAACCACCACCCCAACACATCCCCACAACAGTCACCACCACCACCACCACAACCGTTACAACCACCACCACCACATCACAACAGTCACCTACCACAACACAGTCCACCACCACTACTACAACAGTCACACAAACACAGCCACCACCAACACCACCACACAACAGTCACCACAACACCACAACAACAGTCACCACCACCACCACAACAACCACCACCACCACAACAGTCACCACCACACCACAAACAACAGTCCACCACCCACCAACAACAACAGTCCACCACCACACACCACCACACAACAGTCACCACCACACCACAAACAGTTACACCCACCACCACCACAACACAACAGTCACCACCAACACCACCACACACCACAACAGTCCACCACACACCACAACAGTACCACCACCACCACCACAACAGTACCCACCACCACCACACACACACACCAACACCACCACCACCACAACAGTTCACCACCACCACCACCACAACAACAACAGTCACCACCACACCACACAACAGTCACCACCAACCACCCACCACAACAGTCACCACCACCACCACCACAACACACCACCCACCACCACCAACAACAACAGTCACCACACACCACCACAACAGTCACCACCAACACCACCACAACAGTCACCACCACACCACCACAACAGTCACCCCCACCACAACCAACACCACCACCACCACCACCACAACAGTCACCCCAACACCACAGTCCACCACCACCACAACAGTCACCCCCACACCACCACACACACAACAGTCACCACCACACCCACACAGTCACCACCACCACCACCACACACACCACCACCAACACCACACCACCCAACACCACAGTCACCACACCACAGTGCCCCACCCCCAACACACAACAGTCACCACCAACACCACAACCATTACACACCACCCACCACACCAACACAGTCACCACCACAACAACAGTCACCACCAACACCACAGTCAACACCAACACCACAGTCACCAACACCAACACCACAGTGACTACCACCCGCCAACACCACAACAGTCACCACCAACACCACAACCATTACAACCACCACCACCACACCAACAACAGTCACCACTACCACAACAACAGTCACCACAACAACAACAACCATCACCACTACTACTGCAACAACAACAACAACAAACTGCCTGCTGTATTAGTGTATAAGATTGGTGTTATACAGTCTTTTCTTTAGCGTTTAGGCACTGGTTGAAGATCCTACTTTTTTTTTTTTTAAAAACCTCTCACACATTACATTATAGAAACACATTTAGAGTTGTTTTCTAATCAGCTGTCTTGTGTGTGTCTTTTTGTCGTTGTTTTTATAGTTAATATACTATTCACAATGCAGTTGGTACACTTTTTTTTTTTTTTTTTGCTTTTACTTTGACCACATTTTCTGTGACTGAAAAATGAAACTGTTACAAGGAAGAATGTGTGTGTGGTACCAAAAAAAATAGATTGATACAAACAAATTATCTCAAGCATGTAATCTTTACAGTATTTTGTGATCAAATCAGTTTGAAGAAGAGCAGTGTAAAAAATAACAGCATTGGTATCAACATTTTTGTAATAACAGCTTTTCGCAGGTGATGTGTGTTTAGTCACAATGGTGGCTTTGCCTGCATACTTCCTTCTTTCATAACCCCTGCTTTAGAGATTTTAAAAGTTGTAGTTATACTCATAAAATCAATTCTGTCCTATCAATTCTCCTTTTTCTGTGTTTTCAGTGTTTAAAAGTTACATTTCACTCATGAGATCAATTTCCCTTTTTCTGTTTTGCAGTCTTTTGTAAACGACAGTTCCAAAGCGCTAAACAAGCTGTCAGGACGGCGGCAGATGACAGCGGAGTCAGAACCTGCCCAGGTGTGACACAGACTGACACGTGTCCGCTTTTCACCTCTGGCCCAGGAAGACTGTCCAGCCACCTGACGTCCAGTGGTCAGACAGGGGTCTGCTGACCACCAGGAGCCTGTGCTGAAGATGCCTGAAGAGAGGACTGCAGCTGTCATCAGAAGCCTGCACTAGGGGACTGGGTACAAGGGGGCAGCTCTGCAGCCCAGCTGTTGTCTGTCAGTCAGTGCTGGTGACACAAGTCCACTTCAAGTGGATAGGTGTGTGGAACAAACATTCAGTCTGTGAGGTTTTCTGGTGAACCAATCCTGGCAGGTTTTTGTTGGTGTCAAGGTGCGCGGGCACTGGTTGTATCTGTGAGGTGTGTTTTGGTGAACCAGCCCCAGCAGGTTTTTGTTAGTGTACATGTGTGTGTATGGTTGTGGAATCATGCAGCTGTTGGCTGTGTTGTGTGGCAAAGGCAGGCAGAGATTTCTGAGACTTCGGCTGCCAGAGACTGTGGTGAAATTCTGGACACACGGTGTGGAATTCTGATTATCATGTTAGACTTCTGGATACATCCTGTGTATTCCTGAACCCTTTGATATCAGCCCCTTGACAGGGGTTGTAATTTCTGGATGTATCATGTGAAATTCTGGGTCTGTAATTAGGAAGTCTAGTTCTATAACATGGAATATTGGCTACATAATGTAACAATGTGAATACATAATGTGACAATGTGAATACATACTGTGACACATGATCAGGATACATAATGTGAATCATAATCAGAATACATAATGTAACACACGATCATCTCCAGCCATCAAGTTCAGTGTTTTCTGTGTGAAGTTGAACACCTGAACACATTCAGAACAACAGTGTACAGTATCAGATGATTGTGTGTTGTCAGTTATTGCAGCTGTGCGTTTTTTGTGTGTGTGCATGTTCTTGCAGGCATATGTTTATATGTGTGTGTATACATGTGTTTGTGTGTTTATAAGTATGTGTTTGTGAATGTGTGTGTTTATAGGTATAATGTGTGTGTGCGTACGTGCGTCTGTGTCTGTGTCTACTTAGAGTGTTGGCTTCCTTATTGTGATAATATTGTGTCACAGACCTGAGGGGCATCAGTGCTGTCATACAATGTGTCTGTGAGGTCTCCACATTGGGCCACATAAATTTTCAGTATCATGAGTGATTGAAGTCATCACATCCACATTGTGATGAATCAATGAATGAATGATCACTAACATCTGGATGATTGAAGTCATCACATTCACTTTGTGCTGAATGAATGAATGAACGAACGAATGAAAGAATAAATCAATGAATGAATGAGTGAAGAATGAATGAATGAATCAATGAATGAACAATCCCTGACCTGTGGATGATTGAAGTCATCAGATTCCATTTATTCGTATGGATCCCAAGCAGCCAATGATAGGGGAGCACATTCAAAAGTCAACCTGTGTAAGCAGAGTGTGTGTAGAATGTTAATGTTGGTATTTTTGTTCAGAGCGGGTGTAGAATGTTAATGTTGGTAGTTTTGTTCAGAGCGGGTGTCCTAACCATGTTCTGCCTGAACGAGTGTATCAAGCTGAGCAGCTGGACAGGAAAGCTGTTTTGTTGACATCATCGTTATTCAGGACATTGCTGTCCCAAGACGCCAAGTGTAACGATCACATTTTTTGGTAGTTGTGGGTCTATCATTTTTGTTCTCCTGCCTGCACTGATGTGTTTGCTTTACAAGATTCAGTGCACCTCAACTCTTTTTTTAGCTCCCTTGTCCCCCTCTTTTTATCTCCCTTTATTTTACCCCTCCCCTTATCCCTGTCATGACTGCAGAGATATTGCGTCAGCCATGAACCTCTAGAGCAGGAACAGCCTTTCCCAGTGTGTCCTATATGTATATCCACATTGACAACTAGTTACATTTTCTGGCCCAATATTTCTGTTATTTTGTTTTCAAGTGTCAGTGAAAGATAAGTAACACAGCTCTGGGGATTCCCCACATTTTTTTCTCCTGACATCAGTAACCGTTTGCATACATGGCTGACCTATGCTGTTTATAAGCTGTGCAACAGCAACCTTTTTTATGTGCATTTTTGCAAAATGTCTTTTTTTTGTTTCTGTGGAGAAATAATCTTTTTAGCCACTCTTGAAGTAAACACTGATTTTTTTATGATTATTTTTGTGACAGTATTGTCAGCCGTCTCTGAAGTTGTTGTTTGTATCATGATTTTGTCAATATTTTGTATGTTTTGTTTACGATATATTGAAAAAGTGAATGGTGCAAGTTTGAGTGCTTGTTTTTTTTCCCTAGGGAAGTGTATCTGAGTGAGTGAAATGTTGCCTGTGGTTGAGAGAGTATTCTGGTACAGTGGCAGAAAGGCCAGCACAGTGCAGTACCTGCACAAAACAGATTTCAGTTAAAAAGAATTCCTGGAATTTTTGGTCCCACACTCAGACCTTCGTTTCAGTTACCATCCATGTCTCTAAAGGTGAACTGGTGGTCTAGAGGTAACTGACCTGTCTGGAAAGTGGGAGTTTAATCCCTGTTTGTGCTGGAACTTTCTTTCCCCCATCCACTAGACCAGTAGTGGTGGCCTGTGTGCTAGTCTTTCTGATGAGATGATCATCTGAGGTCACGTGCACAAGACACATTCAGCTCAGGTAAAAGAACTCACGGCCAATAAGAGAATTGACAATGGCAAAATTCTGTAGGAAAAAACCCACTCTCATAGGGAAAGAAATAGAGATGTGGAAAGGAAAGTGATAAAAAAAATGGAGTGGCACTGCTCTGGTGGTCAGCCACACACACACACACACTCTTCCTGGGGACAACAGCCTGAGCTTCAAGCAAAGAAATCTGCCATTGAGTGAACAAACACAACTACAGAAGTGATCAGCATGACTCCTGCTGTAAGAGCCTGTGTCTTACTGCTTTCTCATCCCCTCCTGTGTCTTACTTTTTTCTCATCCCCTCCTGTGTCTTACTTCTTTCTCATCCCCTCTTCTGTCCCTGTGGTGTTGTGCTGCTACAGCAGTTGTTCCCCTCCTACTGTCCAGAGAGGCCCCAGGGCTGAGTTAAAGTCACACTTTTATTTTCAGATGGTACATGGAATAAGCAGTGCAATGGCTTTCTTTCATCAAGCCATTCATCTAAGGAAAAAATCATATATGTGCATATTTGAGAATGAAAACCTACATAGCTAAGGACATGTCTGAGGGTTGTGTAACAGAAGGAGCGATGTGTTTTTGTTCACATGTGTAACTGAGGATGTGCATATTTGCTATTGTCAGGAATCTGCATGCATGTGCATGTGCGAAAGACAGTATGTGTGTTATGGATACTTGTTCATTTGGTCCTCCCCCATTCATTCTTGCTGCAGTTCTGTTCAGGTGTGTGCATGCATGTTAGAGGAGGGGAGAGGCAGTTCTCTGGCAAAGTTTTTGTTTGTTTCTTTACTGATATTTTTCTACTTTATTATCAGTTAACATGCATGATTACATTTTGCTGTTATTCTCCGATACATTTTTTTTTCAATTTACCTTCATTTGTTTGCATAGTTTTGTTGATCACTTCATGTTTTTTATCCTTATTGATCTGTTGTACCAGAGGAGAAATGCCTGTTCATATTTTTTATCTATAAATATTGATAGTATACATGATTTTACATGTCAAAGAAGTGACATCTTTTAAGGAAAACATTTTTTAAAGGATCAAATATTTCTCCATAATTTTGTTTTGGCCTGCGTGTGTTGATGCTCATTCTGAGGACAAACAGCTGTACTTGATTTACTGCTTTATTTACATCAGTGATGCCAGTGAGCAGGCTCCCCACACACAGCCCCCTTCCTCACACACAACATGGATGGACATCTATAGGCTGGTTAATCCAGAGGGGGGGTCTCTGTTGGCCTCACTCCACAGCTAAGATTTTATCTCAGAAATTCCTCTGTTGATATTTTGGTTCATTTTCCTGGCGCAGAGTGTTTTGTTTATACATATTTTGGTGGCTATTCCATGTAGGCAAGTTTCTTTTTTGCATAACGCTTTATAATGTCTTTAGAACATACTGTTGCTGTTATCCTCTGTATGTTACATCAGGAGGGACATTCTGAACCAAAGCACGATATTCTAACACTGAGATACATCACTATATAATCTCCTTTCAACTCCAGGCCTTGTTGTCAGTGTGACGGAAGGTGCAGAACATGGTGTGTCTATGTATTTTGGAAATGAAAAGTTATTCTGGGATATTGAAGAAGAAGAATTTTCCAACTTCAGGTTTTGTTTTTTTCAGTTATTTCTGAAGGATAAACTAACCCCATATGTGTCAAAACACAAAACTTCCTCTTAACTCTGCATCAATGTTAGAGACATTTAAATGATTGTCCTCAATAATCAGACTTCTTTTTAAAATGGGTGAGTAAAAAATTTACTACTAGCATTATGTCAAAAATTTTGGACAGAGAATAGCGAATACAAATGTTACCAAATGCATTTTATAACATGGCGGCTAAACATCTCCAGTTATAATATTTGAATTATCTATTAAGTATGGTTGAAATAAATGTCATGATTTGAACATTAAAAGTTGTGTGCAAAACAAGAATTTTCTTTCTAATTTCATAGTCATTTTCTTACACAATACACTTCACAAAACTTATGCAGACCAAATGAAAAACTTTTTAAAATGTACTCCTGAGACTATCAACTTTATCGAACGTCAAAGTATGTCTACATTTTGGCCAATTGTCCTGTCAGTTTTCTACAAGAATTGCTTTACTTGATGAAAACTCGTTGATATTAATTTTGGCAAACGCTTGATCCTAACATTGTATTGATTTTGAACATATTACATAATAATTATATGTTGATATTACTTATGCATTTTTCTCTTGAAAAAAAGTGATAACATTTTGTGAAAAAGTAGGAATATATCCTCCATATTTTTGCATCCCAAGTCCTGCCAGCCAGGGAGAATTTGAACACTGAGATAGGACAAGTCATCAGGACAATGGTCATTGCTGATGTCAGCTTAACTTACAAAAAAATGCTCAGTGTAGGTTTGTGGCTGTGAATATGTTTAGGCTCTATTCCAGGGAGTGGGTATGCATGTGTTTTGGTAAAAGTGGGGGGGGGGGGGAGCAGGGGAGGGGTACTACACAGTTGTTTTCTTTTTGTTTGTTTTTTATCTGAACTGACATATACTTACCAACTTGACTGTTGGGTAAAGAGACAAAAACTTGGTTTGTTAGTTTGTGTCTAATCCCCGGTCTGGTTCATGTGTTGGGGGGGGGGGAGGTAAGTGGTGGGGGGTGTGCATGTGTGCATTTCATAAATGTAAGTAAGGTGCTGATGGTTTAGAGAGAGGGGGAAGGGGAATACCTAGGACATAGGTAAGATATAAATGTATATATGATTATAAAGCTTTAATTTTTATAAGAACAGCGTGCGCAATTGGTTTTAGTAGCAGTGAATTTGTCTCTGCCCTTGTGTATTTCTGTATAGCTGTACATCCCTCCCTCTTCCAACCGTCTGTCTGTCTGTCAGTTTGTCAGTCGGTCAGTCAGTCGGTCTTTCTCTCTCTCTTCTTCTCTCTCTCTCTCTCTCTCTCTCTCTCTCTCTCTCTCTCTCTCTCTCTCTCTCTCTCTCTCTCTCTCTCTCTCTCTCTCTCTCTCTCTGGCTCCCCCCCCCTATTTTCTTTCCCTGCACACTCACAGAAGTGTGACATTATTCCTGGGTTTTTTTAATTACCGTTGTTGCTATCTCCCTTATTTGGGTGGGACTGTGTCGACTATGCAGGCCATGTTTGGGCTTGTCCAGCTCAGTACCACCCACAGTACAGGAGAAAACTACTGCTAATACACACTGTCTCACAGTTTGATATTATTGTGCTTGCCTTTTTTCTTCTTTTTTTGAAAATAGGGTTCTAGGGTTCCTCCAATTCTTTGTTTACAATACCAGCTGAACAAGGCAGACTGAACGCAGTGAACATATAGACCTACTTTTTTTCTATTGAATAATCTTTTTTTAAAAAAAAAAAAAACAAGATGCATAATATTTGCGTATAATACATGTGTCTATAGCAATGAAAGGCAGACTTACAAAACAAAACTTTGCAATGATGTGCTGCTAATGGTTTTGATCTGTATGTGTCGCCCATTGTCAATATATATCTTTTTTATACTCATGAACTAAGCTAATATTTTTTGTGTTTGTTTGTTGCTGTATACAGTTTGAGTGTGGCTGTATTATGTAAAAAGTATGTGTAGAGATGTGAGTGTGTGTCAATGAGATTATATGTGTGACTACATGTGTTTTGACTGATTGTTACATATTATCAGAAAAAGTGTTTACCAATGAATTTATTGGATAGATTATAATCTTTCTTGTATTGGGCATCTTTTTTTAAAATTTTATATACTTTCTTTTGTTTGCATTTAAATATTTTTGTTTTGTTTTGTCTTTTCTGTTTGTTTGTTTGTTTGTTGTTGGGTTGTTATGGTATTTTCGGGGGGGGGGGGGGGGATGGAGTTTTTTATTTTTTTATTTTTTTTTTGTTAACGATGATCTTGAAGTATAGAATATACAAGAAGATCTCCAAGAAATCGTCACGGTTTTTGGTTTTTTATAAAATTTCGTTGGTTATAATGGCATTTTACTTTTTGAGACACATTAAGGACCTTGTTCTGCCTGTTCAATTTGAAAAAATGAATATTTACACCAGGGTGAGAAAAGAGGGACGGTTGTTATCATACTGTTTATGTGTTAAACATGAGGAATATGTGTGTGTATCTGTTGTCTGTCTGTTGTCCTGTCTTTGTTTTTTCTATTTTGTGTGCGGTCTACGTGG